>JAKOGI010003691.1:0-45208 GCA_029747015.1 Carnegiea gigantea
TGTGTGTGTGTGTGTGTGTTGTGTGTGTGTATATATATATATATATATATATATATATATATATATATATATATATATATATATATGTATGATATATATATATATATATATATATATATATATATATATATATATATATATATAGTCCAATTAAAGACGTTTGGATTTATAGAAAACATCCTTCTAAATATAGGTTTGCAGGTAGCTTTGGGTGGTTGGGAATTAGATTTAAGTTTGAAGTAAATACCCTTTGTAAATAGGTCTGGAAGTAGCTTTGGATATTGGCAAAGCTGTAAAATGGAGACATGTGGCATAGACGGTCTTTAGAAACTTTTGTTTTAATATAGTCATAGATATGTCCTTTTCTAAGAAGAATGTCTGTAAAATACAATGAAGTCAAATCTTTTTTCTTTTTTTTTGGTGCAAATTGTTTGAAATATATATAGAATATACCCTTTGTCAAATTTGTGAAATTGCTATAATTTGTGAACAAAAACTCTTAATTTCTTCTCTGTCTCTGTCATTAATCTTTCATGGTTTTTATACATTAGTGCGCGCACCCATGTGTGGCTGTAGGGTAAGGGGCGTGAGAACCTATGTCCTGCCAAAGTAAGGAAACCTAGTTGACATATAATAGAATACTACCTAATGCATGAAACCAATTAGAAAAATAGCTTTCCAAATTCTGTAACACTCCCCTTCAAATTGGAGCATATAGATTAAGCAGGCCCAACTTGTCACGTAAATGCACAAATTGCTTCTTCCCGAGAGCCTTGATGAAGATATTAGCAAGTTGATGTTTGGAACGGATGTAGGAAAATTAAAGGAGACCAGCGTCAAGCTTTTCTCGCACAAAGTGACAATCTAACTTGATGTGTTTTGTCCATTCATGAAATACGGGATTTTTGGCTATATGAAGTGCAGCTTGATTATCACAAGCGAGGTGCATGGGCCGTGTAAGAAATACGCCGAGAGAGGCCAAAAAGGATCAGATCCATAACAGTTTGCCTGTTGTCATGGCCATGGCTCTGTACTCGGCCTCTGCCGAGGATCTAGAGACTGTAGCTTGTTTATTGGTCTTCCAGGAAATAGGAGAATTGCCCAGCATAATGAAATAGCTGGTTAAGGAGCATCTTGAGAGGGGACATCTGCCCCAATCGGAATCACAGAAACCATATAGTTGTAAATCACTCTTGGCGGAAAGGAGAAGACCACAGCCTGTAGGACCTTTCAAGTAACGCAACACTCGCCTAGTAGTAGTCATATGCTCTTCTCGCGGCTGTTACATAAATTGAGACAAAATATGCACGACATAGGTGAGATCGGGATGAGTGATGGTCAGGTAGATGAGTCGACCAATCAAGCGTCGGTATCGGGTAGCATCATTTAGGTGCCTTTCTGAAGCCAGAGCGAGCTTGTGATTTTCTTCGATTGGGAACTCGGTGGGTTTAGCCCCTAGTAGGCCAGACTCATCAATGATCTCCAGAGCATGCTTGCGTTGGCAAAGAAAGAGGCCCTGTGGGCTACAAGCGACCTCAATCCCCAAGAAGTATTTGAGGAGGCCAAGATCCTTGATGCTGAAACAACGGTGTAGGTAATGTTTAAACTTGGATCATTCCGCTTCGTCATTGGTAGCAATGACAATATCATCCATGTAAACTAATAAAGCCATGAAGGTCGTGCCGCGACGATACGTAAATAACGAGTAATCGGCATAGGAGCGAATGAATCCATAGTCATTGAGCTTGGAGGAAAGCATGGCAAACACTGCCGGAGGGCTTGTCGCAAACCATAAAGGGACTTTTGCAATTTACAGACCTTGTTCGTATCACTAGAGGTAAACCCAGGTGGTAAGCGCATGTAAACTTCTTCATCCAAGTCATCGTGTAAGAATGCACTATTTACATCCATTTGATATAAAGCCCAGCCTCGTGCAATAGCCATAGATAAGAAACACCGCACACTAGTCATCTTGGCCACAGGGGCAAAGGTTTCATGGAAATCATAGCCCTCAATCTGGTGATCACCGCGAATGACAAGACGAGCATTGTAGCGCTGAATAGAACCATCAGAATTATATTTGATACGATACACCCATTTACAACTTATAGATTTCTTTTTGGGAGGTAAATCTGTAATGAGCCAAGTCTTGTTTGCTTCCAAGGCCTGGATCTCGGCGGCCATAGCTTCCCGCCATTCCGGAAGTCTTACGGCTTCATGATAAAAGGTCGGTTCGACGACCTTAGTAAGAGCTGCTAGAAAAGTTTGGTGAGAGGAAGAAAATTTAGAACATGTGACATAATGTGCAAGAGGATACCGCGTACCTGAGGATTCTGGTTGGATGGGAGTGTCCGCAAAGATGGGGTCATTGGGTTGGGCACTGTAGCAAATGTAGCTGTCCAGATGGCGAGGCTTCTTCCTGGGCCGCTGGGTGCGTTGAAGGCCCGTGTCCATGGGCGATGAAATTGCTAGAGCGCTGGGCATGAGAGGATTGCCATGGCCCAATTCAGTGGAGCCGCATGTTGGAGGGCTGGCAGGATGATCAGGTGGGCCGTGTCTGGGATGGGAGCAGGAGCCCGAGTCATTCCTCGCAGATAGCCCGGGAATGTCTTGCGCACTAGTCTCTAGGCTCATGTGAGGGTCCAAAGTGCTATCGTGGGCATCTCCCCCCGAGCTCCCCCTGTCTACGGCATCACCCAAAGCAGCTGGGCTTATGCCAGTAGTAGGCCGTGGAGCTGGCCCTTCTTCAACGTCATCAAAGCAGGGAAAAGTGCTCACAGTTTGCCGCTGGGGAGTGGGAGCTTCGGATGAGGGGTTTTTAAAGGGAAATATGGTTTCAAAAAAAATGGCATCTCTACTCACGAAAAGCTCCTCAGTTTCGACATCATATAATTTCCACCCTTTTTGCCCAAAAGGATACCCCACAAAAACACATCGTCTACTGCGAGACAGGAACTTGTCCTTGGGCTGGATTTTGGCGAAGCATAAACTCCCAAATACCTTAATATGATCGTATGTCAGTGGGTGCCCAAACAAAACTTCATGAGGAGTTTTACCATCCAAGATTCGATTTGGAGTTCTATTTATCAGATGACTAGCTGTGAGTGCACATTCTCCCCAAAAACTTAGCGGCAAATTGGCCTGGAATCGTAATGCTCTTGCCACATTTAATATGTGATGATGTTTGCGTTCCGCTCTTCCATTTTGTTGTGGTGTATCTACGCAACTCCTTTAGTGAACAATCCCATATTCAGAATAAAATTGTAGCATGGGCATAGACTTGAACTGGGCTCCATTATCGGTTCGAACCACCTTAACTCCTTTACTGAATTGGGTTTTGGCCATAATAATAAATTGCTTAAAAAAATGACTAGCCTCACTTTTATCTCTCATTAGATAGACCCATACTCCTCTACTTGCATCATCAACTATCGTTAGAAAATAGTGGGCGCCACGTAAAGAAGGCACCCGGTATGGACCCCAAATATCACAATGCACAAGATCAAATAACTCATTAGCTTTATTCATGCTAGGAAAAAATTGAACTCTACTTTGTTTTCCCCGCAAGCAAGCTTCACATACACCATAAGCATCATTGTTTACTACACTAGTAATTCCTAATGACTTAAGTAAGGTAGTTAGAACTTCACTTGAAGGATGCCCTATTCGATTGTGCCATATTTCTTGCAAAATCATGGCGTTGACTTGATTCTTCACCTTCGGTGCCCCTTGATAGTAATAAACCCCATCTCGCTGTTCACCCACTCTAATCAGAGTCCTCGAAGTGCGGTCCTGCAAGATACAAAAATCATCACAAAACATCACTGTACAATTCAACTCTTTAACAAATTTAGCAACCGACATAAGATTACAATTTAAGTTTGGAACATAAAGAACTTTTCTCAAATCTAAATTCTTCCCCAAGGCCACTGAGCCTTGCTTGGAGGCTAGGGCTATTGAACCATTGGGTAATCTGATCGCAATGGGTTGAATATTCTGAGCTTCATGCATAACTTTCAAGTCACCGGTCATGTGACAAGAGGCTTCGCTATCGATCAACCATGGTTTTATACCTGAGAGTGTTTCATATCCTGCCTTAAGTGTGTCAATAAGGGATAGTAGCCTCTGTATCTGATCAGCTGTGAGCCCCGAATCGTCATCGACGCTGCTGTTTCTGGTCCTTCATGCACTGCTGCCACTGTCTGCTCAGCCTGGGCTACCTCTGAGTTCAGCGACTCATGTCCAGCACCACGTCCTGATCTGCCGCCCCGGCCACGTCCTCCACGTTGCCCACAGCCTCGACCCCGAGTACCCCTACCTGTAGGGTACCCAATAAGTTCATAACATCCAGATTCGGCATGGCCATATTTGCCACAATGACGGCAGGTTGGTCTCTCATTAGTTGTGGGTCTTTCCCTGGCGGCGAAAGCCATGATCGATTCGCTCCGCTGCTCTCAACTCATCATCACCCTCCTATAAAACTCTTCTTATTGAACTATGTTAAAGATGACATCGGGAGAGGGTAAGGGATCACGAGCAAGTACCTGGCTTCGAATAGTGGAGAACAACTCATCGTTCAGACCCATTAAGAATTGATGAGTTCGCTCTTCCTCGAACATCTTGGCAATCGTTTTGTTGAGATCACACTCACACTTGCCGCAGGTACAATGGGGCACTTTTGCATAATTGTCCAACTCACTCCACATTCCTGATACTTTGGAATAAAAATCCACTACGTCGGGCGCACCTTGTTTGCAAGCAGCAAGGTCGGCTTTGGGTTAGTGTATTTTTGGTGTATTACCAACAGCATACCTCTTTTGCAAATTTGTCCACATCTCCCGAGCTGTTTCTTGTTGAGTTGAAAATTACCATCATAACAATTACGCCTGGTCCTTCAGACGGATGTAGAAAATACGGTAATTGATTATCAATCACGAATTTTTTTGTTGCCACCACTCATGGCTCTGACACCATATCAAATTTGTGAAATTGCTATAATTTGTGAACAAAAACTCTTAATTTCTTCTCTGCCTCTGTCATTAATCTTTCATGGTTTTTATACATCAGTGCACACACCCATGTGTGGCCATAGGGTAAGGGGTGTGAGAAGCTGTGTCCTTCCAAAGTAAGGAAACCTAGTTGACATATAATAGAATACTACCTAATGCATGAAACCAATTAGAAAAAATAGCTTTCCAAATTCTGTAACACCCTTTGTATTTGATTGACGAGCATTGTTGCATGGCATATCTTCCTACGAACCACTAGCTCAAATGATCGTCAGACAGTTTCTACATGATTCTGAGTGTCCTCATGGACTTGAGGAAAGTCAATTAGAGACTAACCAAACAAATGTCCAAGATTTTCAGAGAATATTTGGGGAGTTTAATTTTCATTGAGTTTTTCAAAGAACAACTGAAACTAATTTTATAAGCCTTTGCAATTGGACTTCTTCACTTTTCGGATCAAATATACGTATTCGAGGCCATCGAGATTCGGGCTGCGGTGCTATTGGCGAATCTCATTGATAAAGATGCCATTAGACGGAGAAACCTTCGGCAATCACAGCACCTAATGAGTGATGAAGAAGCAGTTATGTTAAACTAACGATGTGTACAAGTTACATTACTTACACATAAACATGTGCATAAGCTTTTATGTAAATAATGAGTCAGGTCGGATCGATCCATAGGTAATCTGCTTTTGGTCCATTTTAAAATGGAAATAATTATTATTATGTATAAAGTATTGATAATAAGTTTAAGTAATTGTAGCATGTAGATTAATATGACAAGTTGAAAAAGTGATGGACCCTTAATGAGCCGAGCCGACCCAACCCATTAATATGCTTAATGGACCAACCCACTGTTGACCCGATCTACTATTACCTTGACCCTTTATTGACCATATTTAAAACGGACCGATCCACTTGACCTGATGGGCGCTCGACCCATTACCCATCCCTGACCAATAATGATGGATAAAATAACTTATTAACATATGTGCTCATTAGGGTTGCTTGTCCTTTGAGCTTTAATTAGGATTGCAAAGATTGAAAACATTAAAACACACTTGTTTAAAAATCATCTCAATCAAAAGTTTAAATTTAATAGTTAAAAGTTCAAGAATAACTTTATATTCTAACATATCCCCTCTCACGAATGCTCTTTAAGCTTAAAATGTGGATGCTACAAAGGCTCTCTGAACCTTGCATAGTAAATCAATACATTGGTTGTTCAGATTTGAACTCAATGTCTCTCATTCAGAAAGGTTCTGATACCATGTTCGTACTCATCTCAGCTAAAAGCTTAAAACTAATGGATGAAAGTCAAGAAATAAATTTCATGCTCCATAAATACCAAATTACTCCCCCTTTTGCGCTAGAGAGGACAACGTTGACCTTACCCATGATATAGGATATAATGTAAATCTACAGTTTGGTACTCCCTCGATCCATTTTTTTCCATCCTATATTGATTTTACTGGTCAACATAATAAAATTTTCACCACGAATTTCTAATAAACGGTCACAAGTTTGAAATTTGAAATTGGAAATTTGATGGTTTAAAGATATATATTTAAATTTTTCTATATCATCATATCTTTCCCATTAGCATCTAACATAGTAACATGTTTGTTTGTAATAATTAGTTAAAATTGAATATATTTGACTTTGAAAGGTCCATTTAGGAAAGAAAAAGTGGGACGGAGTAATAAGATGTCCATGTTCAACCTCTAATCATTCCATGTAATCTTGGGACATGATGTGGATTTGGATTTAGAGTTGGAGTAATTGGAAAACTAGATAAAATCCTTATTTTAATCTTCTTTACTTTTCTTTTGCAAGATTTACATTTGTTCATGAATTTTACAAAAGTTTGGATTCAGATCAAATTTGGGACGGACAAATAAGACAACATTTAAAATTCGGATGAGATATTGATAACTTTAGTATGTTTTTCATGATTTGGACAAACTAGATAGTTCTAAATTAGGGTCATAATCGGGGTTTGCACAATAGAAATAGGAAAAATGTTATGTTTTGATCTAGAAAGTTTTGACAGAAGAATTCATGACTTTATTTGATTTTTCTCGAATCGAAATTTGAATAATTGAATCGTATAAAATTTTGTGAGCATTATATCCACATTGCAAGCGCTATCTTCAACGTGTTTGTATTTAGGGCATGTTTATTTTCAGTGTTTTGGAGGAGCAACTGGTAGGTTGGAGCAGATTGAAGCGGTTTGGAGTAGGTTTGACTATGGTTAGCAGGTTGGAGATTTTGGAGTTTTTTTTTTGGCGATTCTATGAATGTTTAAGATTATCATATGGAATAACTTTTGATTTTTGTCACACTCTACACAATCCACGGAAATAATACAATAAAAGAGTTGAAAGCCAATACACCATTGTAATGCATTAGTGAATGTTAGTTTATGATAACCAATTGTCATTCTTTATAACAAAAAGATACATATAGAAGTTTTTTAAAGGTGTTTCTCGATGTTGAAATCATATATGTCATCACATCTCTACATTGATTCATTACTTTAATACAAAGTAATGTCAAAAATTAGCATGTTTGACGAGGTCGAAGCATATTTTTAAATGAGTAATGGGTACGACATGCTAAAAACGAATAGGCACCAATGTTTCAGTATCAATAGCAGTTCATACTCTAGGCTGTAATTTGATACAAAGCAACTCTTGATAGCAAAGCACCAATGTATTAAGCAATTCTTGATAATCTGAGAATTTCAGTATCAATACAAAGAAGTACTCTTGATCGCTTTCTTTCGAAATAATCTAGGCATTATACTGTCGTGGGAAATAATCTACTACTAACCATTTCTGGATATTCTGGGTAACTAATCTAATACTAAACAGTGACAACCTGGGTATTAATCAGTACAATGCAGTTTGTGGATTAGTTTACTACTCGCAGTTCTTGATCACTTTCTTCTGAAAACATTTCTTGCAGGGCTTCCTTCTGATGGGCTGGGACTGGCTGTGGATGAGAGGCGTTAGGTGATGGGTAACAACCCCCTATATGAGTACAAGGTCTCAAATGGGTCTGTGATCGAGGTCTTTAGGAAGGCACCCCAGCATGGATCAAACTCGTTGGTTGTTGGAGTAATTTCCATTAGATGAAAATTTAATAAAATAATTATTTCCATAAAAATAGTTATGGAAATATATTTTTGAGTTATGCCTAAATAATAATTAATTATCTTGATAATTAATTATTGTAATGCATCTTTTGGTAAATAATTAATTTGATTAATTATTTTTGAAGAGGTACAAGTTAGTTTAGATGATTAATTAACTTATACCTTTTAATGAAAGGGCCCCTTTTAAAGAAAAGAATGTATTTATGAAGAGACATGTCCCTTTTTGAAATGATATTTGTGAAAGGAAGCTATCTTTTCATGAAGAGATATGAATATCTCTATAAATATATGGCATGGTGACATGTAAATGGTAATGCCTTGATGGGTATGATCAAGAGAGTTATGCTATCACAATAATCCCTAAAATTTCTGTCATGTCTTGGACACTTAGGGACCTATCTTCGTAAGTGCAACACGCAGATAGCGGAGGCTTCTTTGTATCCCAAAGACCTATTTAGGTAGCCCTGTTGCACGTGGGGGCGAATAGAGTCTTTACGAAAAAAGTAATTGCACCTGCCTAGAAGCCTCGATTAATTTGACACTGAGTTTATCTATGACAAACAGAGATACATTTCCATCAAACCGAATTTTACACTAACATTGGTTTCCGATAATAATCCACACCTACTTGTGTCAACTTCTGGGAAATCCCATGAAGTTCATCAGGTTCCAACAAACTGAGGATTCAGGTGTTGACCCCATGTCAAAGGAAGCTGAATTTTGAAGTTAATCCTACTATCCAAGTTGGGTAAAATTGGCAGTCTTTTAACTGGTTTTTCCTATCAATTTGACATGATTTCATTCTTCTATTTGGATTATGACTAATTGTGTTCTTAAAACATCTAACGGTGCTAAGAGATGAGCTAGAGAAGTTGAAATAGGGGTCGAATATTGAGCTTTCACCACAGGGGGTATCGCTTCATGTACAAGAAGAAGCTGATAGAAGAAGAAGAATCTTTTATTTCAAACAATGTCCAACAGAATGACGAGATAGCAATTTTCAATGGGACTGTCAGCTAAGCAAATTATACCAATATCGGGTTGAGGAGATAGAGATTTTCAATAGAAATGTCACTTCTGGAAACAAGATCTACTAACACCAGGCAATGCATATTTACATTCTTGCGGGCTTTGCAGTTGTTACATGCAATAAGGCTTTTTTCATTCATTCGTTTTTGCTTTTGCTTTTTTCCCGCCGCCGAGAGTGTGGGGAACGTGGAGTATATGGCTTTAAGAGGATATGTAGTGGTTTTAGCCCTGCTTTTGCTTGTGCATAGTTTTGGCTAGGATTTTGTGCATTCAAGGCAAATGATCCACTATCCACATATCAGAGTGAAATGTCATAGTGTTAGAGCAATATGAAATTCTACGGCTTAATATGCAGTTCAGATGTAATGCAGGAGTAATCTGTGCGTTCAGACTGAGTTAGAAGTGTCCCACACATATCTCAGACGATTTGGCAATAGCATTCTAGCTATTTTCAATCTCCTTTGGAATATTGTAGCTATTTTCAGCCTTTATTTAACTATCCTAATGTTTTCACTCAAAACTAGCTAGGCATCTTCTTCCATCTCATTAACCATTTAACATTCACTCTTGTGATATATACCAGTAGGTTTATTGATCCTGAAGGATGATTCCAATGTAAGAATGCACTATAATAAGACATGAAATTGAAGTAAGAGAAGCAAGTTGGGATTTGGGGCTACATAGTCTTGATTTTGTTACATAGTCCTATGCCTCTAGTGTGGTTCTCGGTGTTACTTCATAGTTGTTACATGGTCTTCTCTTTCTCTTCTCGTTCTTTATTCATTATAGGTTGGGATTTGGGGTTACCCATTTGCACATTTTTCTGAGTGAGAATGCTCAAATCAGCAGTTAAGTAGAGGAAGCATTGGTTCTTGCAAGCATCAATTATTATTCTGTCACAAGAAGAAAATAATTTTGAATTTTCCTCAAAAATGATGCCAACAAAATAATATTGATTATTTCAATGCCGCTGCAACAGAATGCAGCAATGACCAATTATCAACCACCATACAATGGCAAGAGTTCAAATGCTTATTGAACAAAACTGAAGACCCTTTGGATTTCTGAAGAACTTAGATCTGAAAGGGAATGTACACTTTGTGCTAACGTATGTGCAACAGATCAGCAAACCATCATGCATAGCATGAACAACACAACCCTCTAGATAATCTTCTCTACCGACACTATACTGTGAAGAATCAAGCATTCCTAGTCAAGGTTATAACTCGAAATCTAGACCATCAATTCATTCAGCAAATTTATGATGTGTCCATGGGGTAATCCTTCATTCTTTCTAGGGCACTTCAATGAGCAATTGGCCACATGAATCTCTAGAAAATTCTTAGCCTTGGAAAGGGGCGCCATGGTTACAGCAGGCATTTTCATGCTATTCAAATCCTAGTCCTCCTTTATCTTTTTATAAAGTCTCTCCAATTGGCCTTTGCATTTGCATAGTATGTGAATCTCACTTAGCAGTGTTCTCTCATGGAGGAAAAAAAGATAGGTAAGGTATTCTTTCTTCAAGATGCTTATTCTCCTTTCCCCTATTAGGTTTATAATCAAGCATCAACCGTCATGCATAATAAGAGTTCCAGAAATAACAGGAATGATACAAGTGAGTTCTATGCATTTAGTAAGTATGGATGAAAGAAGTGTCAAGATAAACCAGAGTCCTTTTATGTACATATGAAACAAACACAACAGCCAAGAAGGACACTCAATAACTCCAACATCCCAACTTCGCTAAAAAAGGCACTCAAGAAGAATCTTCCACTCTAAAGAACAATGGTGATCAAAAGTAGCTATTTAAACTTTATGGCAGCAAATATCAGATGTGGAATACCAATGTACCATAATAGACTAAGAAGCAGCTATTTAGGAATAGTAATTAAGAAAAAGACTTCAAGATGGCACATTACCATAAACTTCAAGTTTTGGGTTTGCGCCATTGATAATAATAGGTGTCATTGTTACAAACCCGACAACCAATGATTGTCCAGGAGCTAAACGAAGAAAAATGATAAGAAATCCAAAGTAGAAAATAGCCAAACATAAATGTACATATTTGCGAAGAATCAGGTTTAAAAGCATTCTTCCTATGAGCTTACAGAAAGACTAAAACCCCATTTTCATGGCATAATTACATATGGATGAAGTAAATCAACTCAACCAAGTGAAACTTACCGGTTGTGTTAGGAGGATTCATTCATTGGTATAATATGTAGGTTAGTGTTAGTAGTTAGGAGGAGGCAAGTTTGTTATAACCTTTTTAACAAACTTTCCTGCCAAGTTTATTTTCTTTTTCTTGGTTGTTACAGGAGAACAATGTATATATACAATCCATGAAGCTGCATCTGAAAATCGATGAAACAGAATTCTCTTTCCTCTCTTTTTCTTCTTTTCTTCTCTTCTGATAACATGGTATCAGAGCCACCATTAACGAAGGTATGAGTTCCTGAGTTGATTCTCTGTGCAAAGCTTTGATGCTTTTGAAATCTTTCCTTTTCTCTTCGATTGATTGTTTTGATTCAACGATCAATCCAAGCTTTCAACATTGTTTTATATATTTTTCTTTCCTTCTTTCTTCTTTGATCGATTGTTTTGCTTCATCAATTGGTCAAGGTTTCTCCAAATATTTGGCTCAAGAATTCTTCCCTTTGTAATCCAACTTCCTTGATTCATCCATGGCAGATTCTAATGCAATAGCACTAGATCCTTATTGTGAACTGTTTCTACACCCTTCTGATCATCCAAATTGTACTTTGTCCTTAGAACCCCTTGTAGGTTAGAATTTTGGTCAGTGGAAGAGATCTTATGAGGTCTCTTTAGTATCCAAGCATAAGCAAGGATTTGCAACTGGTTTGTGCACCAAACCAGATACAGGCTCTTTGGTGGCACAGTCGGAACGATGCAATGTTATGGTCATTTCTTGGCTACTCCATTCAATCAAGAAGGACATTGCCACCAATATTCTTTTCTGCTCTACTGCCAAGCACTATGGGAAGAACTTGAGTTGAGGTATGGGCAGAGCCAGGGGACAAAGATCTTTCAGGTGCAACGAGAAATTAATAATCTATCCCAAGGTAGCATGTCTGTCTCAGATTACTTTACCAAATGTAAAATTCTTTGGGATAAGTATGCTGTGCTAGTAAACATACCCACTTGTCCTAATACTGAGTGTCCAGTTGGCCGTGCTGCAATCAAGTTACTTAAAAACCAGCAGTTGATACAATTCCTCATGGGCTTCAATGATAATTATGTGGTTGTGAGAGGCAATATACCTATGACTCATCCCATGCCCCAAATTAGCCAAACTCTAAGTATGGTTCTTCAAGAGGAAAGGCAAAGAGAACTTCAGTCTAGTGTATCTTTACTAGGAGAGTCATCTACCCTTTTTTCTCAGCATATAAACAGCCCTCAGTTAAGACAACTTCCACAACTACAAAACTATTCCTCTCAACCACAATCTCAGCAGCCTTACTCCAATAGTTCATACCCATAAAATTCCTTTCAGCACAATGCTTCATACCATGGCAGAAGAAACACTTTATTCTACAATTATACAATTATTGTAGAAGAAATGGGCACACCATTGACAAGTGTTTTAAAAGGCAAAGAGTTAGTGCACAAAATGACAGAGGAAAAAGAGTTGCAGCTGTAGCCCAACAAGTTGATACCTTTAAACAAGAGCAGTCTTCTACATCACTCACTGCTGATCAATATGCTAAGCTCATAGCCATGTTGAATAAGCATGATCTTGAAACATCCACTCCTTCACTAAGGGAAACTACCAATGCAGCCATGTTAGCAGGTAAAACATTTTGTTTTGCAGCTTCCAGACCTGAACTAGAGTGGATTATTGATAGTGGTGCTACTGATCACATAACTCCCAACCCGCATTTGTTCTCTTCTTACATTTCTCTTCCACATGATTCCTTCATTACTATGCCTAATGGTAAGCAAGCTAAGGTTCATCATATTGGCAATATTCAACTTACTCCTCCCTTGACCTTGTGTAATGCTTTGCATGTACCAGATTTTCATTACAATTTACTATCTGCTAGTAGATTAGCCAAACAATTAACAGCCTATATGGTTTTTACCCCCACCACTTGTTACATTTAGGGCCCTTTAATGAAGAAGCATATGGACATTGGTAAAGAAGTTGGTGGATTATACTTTGTGGATTACAAAACCTGCCTTTCCAATATGGCTAGCTGTCCTTCATCTTTAGTGCAATCAAGCAGTTCAGTTTTATCACAATCAAGACCTTCCTCTGATTCTGTTTTTTCCTTTTCTTGCCAATGTTCTCCATTAGAACTCTAGCATTATAGACTTGGACATATGCCTTTTGATAATATGAAGCACATTGATGTTGTTCCCTCATGTAATCCTAAGCCCAGTTCCATTTGTCAAGTATGTCACAAAACTAGACAGTATAGATCTTCTTTTCCTACAAGCACATCTTGAACTTCTTATATTTTTGAAATGATACATGTTGATCTTTGGAGTCCTTATGCTAATTCAACATATGATGGTTACAAATACTTTATCATGATTGTTGATGACTACTCAAGAGTTACTTGGACACATCTATTGTCCAACAAATCCAATGCTTTCCCCATTCTCAAATCATTCATTTCATTCATTCAGACACAATTTCAAACTCATGTCAAAATTATAAGATCTAACAATGGCTTAGAATTTTGTGATAATTCTGCCCTTACTTTTTATGCCTCCTATGGCATTATACATCAAATTTCTTATACTGCTACCCCACAACAGAATGGGGTCGCTGAAAGAAAGCATAAGCACATGTTCGAAAGAGCCAGAGCCTTGTTGTTTCAGTCCAAAATCCACATCCAGCTTTGGGGTGATTGTCTTTTAACAGCCACACACATCATCAATCGAATGCCTTCTTCTGTGTTTAAACACAAAACTCCTTATGAAATCTTATATGGTCATGCCCCTTCTTATTCACACCTCAAAGTTTTTGGTTCCTTATGTTTTGTATCAACTCCCAAACACAATTGAGATAAATTTGCCCCAAGGTTATCCCTATGGAAAAAAGGCTTACAAGGTCTATGATCTTACAACTCAGAAAGTTTTTTCTAGTAGAGACATACACTTCTATGAAAACTATTTCCCTTTTCACCACATTAGAGCTTCTTCCTCTAGTTCTCCTTTACCATCTCCCATTTTCCTGTCTTATGACAATGGAGATATCCTCTTTGATTTTCCCTCTTCTTCGTCTTCCCTCTCTAACACCAGATCCACCATTCCTGAGTCATCTGCTCCTCTTTCCTCATCTATTTCACAACCTTTTCCATCACTAGCATCTTCACCATCACTGTCTACTGCACCAGTATCTCCACCATCACCTCCTCTCTTTCATCTAATGACCACTTTTCTCCTTTGAGAGGACTATAAGGCCACATAGGAAGCCAGCACATTTACAGGATTACATTTATACCATTGTAATCTCTAGTACTTCTGCTGACCCCTTCAATGCTTCTCATTTGTCACATTTTTGCACTCTTGTCTAGTTTCATCATTTACCTTCTACTTCTCCTGTTCACTCCACAGCTCTTCTTTTATTTCATGAACCAACCTCTTATTCTCAAGCATCACTAGATCCACTATTGGATCAAAGCAATGGAATCTGAATTACAGGCTTTACATGGTAATAATGCTTGGACTGAAGTTGATTTCCCCCCTGGAAAAAAGGCCATTAGTTGTAAATGAGTGTACAAAGTTAAGCTCATGGTTCCATTGAATGGTATAAAGCACGGTTGATCATTAGAGGTAATACACAGCAAGAAGGGATAAATTTCACAAGGATGTTTTCACCTGTAGTGAAAATGACTACCATCAGAGTCATTCTTACCTTGCCAGGTCACAGACATTGGCATATTTTTCAAATAGATGTCAACAATACTTTCTTGCATGGAGACTTGTATGAGAAGGTGTAGATGAAAATGCCTGAAGGCATTGCCAATCCCACCAATTAAGTTTGCAAACTAACGAAGTCCCTCTATGGACTTAAACAAGCTTCCAGGTAGTGGTTTATAAAGCTTACTGATTTTCTCCAACAATAAGACTATCTTCAATCCAAGAATGATTACTCCATCCTTCTAAAAACTACTGGCATTCATCTCACCATTAATCGTGGCTGTATATATTGATGATATATTAGTCACTGGTTCCGACATTGATGAAGTCAATGTTCTCAAGCAGCATCTTCATTCTTTCTTTGGAATCAAAGATTTGGGTCACTTGCATTTCTTCCTGGGTTTTGAAGTAACTTATCTTGCTAAAGGTATTTCTTTGTCCCAAAGAAAGTTTACTCAGGGTTTATTGCTCGACACTGGTTTCCCCACTACAAAAAGTGTGGCTACTCCTCTTCCCTTACATTGCAAGTTAACCCATGATGAAGGAAAACCTCTTCAAGATCCATCTTATTATAGAACAGTAATTAGCAAACTCAACTTCTTGACACACTCCAGACCTGATCTTTCTTATGCTGTTCAGACTCTGAGTCAATTCATGCAGCATCCCAGGACTTCACATCTTTTAGCTCTTGAACACACTCTCAGGTACGTAAAAGGAACATCTGGGCAAGGCATTCTCCACAGGCTAATGATCCTTTGATGCAGAAGGCATTTTTTGACAGTGACCGGGCATCTTGCCCCTTTTCCAGAAGATCCATCACTAGTTATATGATTTTATTGGGCACTTCTGCCATCAGTTAGAAGTCTAAGAAACAGCCCATAGTCTCCAAAAGTTCTGCTGAAGCTGAGCACAGGGCCATTTTGCAAACTGTTACTGAAGTTACTTGGTCAGTTCAACTACTTTTTGAACTTGGTGTTTCTCATTTGCAGCCTATCAGTCTTCACTGTGACAATCAATCAGCTTTTTAAATTGCTAAGAACCCTGTTTTCCATGAAAGGACAAAACATATAGAGGTTAACCGCCATTTTACTCGCGACAAGGTGCTTGAAGGTCTCTTACAACTTGCCTACATCCCTACCAACCTCCAACTTGCAGATATTCTCACTAAGATTCTTCCTTCCCCTCGACGTCGGGAATTGTCATCCAAGCTGGATCTGCTTGATTGCACATCATCCCCAGTTTGAGGAGGGGTGTTGGGAGGATTCATTCATTGGTATAATATGTAGGTTAGTATTGGTAGTTAGGAGGAGGCAAGTTTGTTATAACCTTTTTAACAAACTTTCCCGCCAAGTTTATTTTCTCTTTTGTGGTTGTTATAGGAGAACAATGTATATATACAATCCATGTAGCTGCATTTGAAAATCAATGAAACAGAATTCTCTTTCCTCTCTCTTTCTTCTTCTCTTCTCTTCTGATAACAGGTTGCAAGCTCTTAGAGCTAACCACTGTCCACTGTCTGCTTCTTCATACGACGATCTCCGTTGTTCTCTTGAGCTTATTTTAAATCAATTCAAAAAGGTAAAGAGAACCCAAAAAAAGATCCATTAAGGATCAAAATTGGAGATTGACAGCTGCATAAAATATATGGACTACAGAGTGATAATTATTTTAAGAAATCTAAACAAATTGGGGGGGCCAATAGCATTTAATAAAATTAGCAGATCCAGGGGGGAGAGAGGGAGGATGCCTAGTCAGAAATGCAAGCCCCATTGTTAGAGAGCTTAGAATGGAGGTCGATGATGAGCATTGAGCACTCCCCTTTCACAGAGAAGGCGCCTTCTTTAAGCTAAGTGTCGCAAACGATGTTCAATTTTCTCTGTATTTGGATTTTGATTGCGTTGGATTTTGCTCTGCAGTTTGTACTTTATCGATGGGCAATAATCAAATCCTACTGCAATTGAATTGATCCGAAGGTAACCCATTTGGGTAAGTGAGATGAGTAAGACACTAAGGCCCTGCTCTTTTCATGGTTTAATGGAACCATCCCTCTTCTTTCCACTTTCACTCACTTCTTCCCCCCTTTCTCACATCTTCCCACACTTGAAAAAATATCACTCCTTCCCACTCTCACCCATGCTCACCCACTGCTTCCTACTACTACATATAATTACTATTTTTCATATTTTGAAAACTTTTATAATTTATGTAATTGTGTGTACTAATACTCTGATGACAATTATGAAATATTTTATTTATTTTTTCGATGTTATGAAAATATTTGTTAGTCGTGTCAGAAATTGTAGATAACATAATTTTTGTTATACATATTGAAGAAATAATAATTTTTTCTGCATTGTTAAGCAAATATAGTTATTTGTGACTGGTAGATATTTTGGATATGATTCTATATATGAAAGAGGTGCCTAAATACTTTTTTGTTGTGTTGGTTACGAAATATTTATTATAGGTCACCAAAGCGTGAATGGCTGTTGCTATATGTGCAACAGATTTATTTTTGGTTAATCGTAATTCGTGAAAGAAATTGCAAATGTTTTCTTGTCATAATGAATGAATGTGTAAACTTTTCTGGCGCTGTTTTTAATTCATGACAGGAGTGCAGATATATTATACGTGTATTTTAAGTTGATATTTTTTTCGGTGTGCGTTAGTAATAAAATATTGGAAGTTCTTCACACAAATTGCAGATAATTATTTTCCGTGTATTGAAAGCCTGTTCTTGTCGTTAGGAAATATGGGTTGGTATGATTGAGATTGGTAGAAGTAGATTGAAATAGGTTGAAGTGAGTATTTTTTTGGTCGAAATGGGCTTAAGTAGGTTGAAGTGGGTTAAAATTTTTTACTTTTTGGGTATGATGGATAGAAGTTGGTTAAAATAATAGGAAGTTGGCTTAAGTGAGTTGAAATTTTTTTGTATAATAGGTAGAAGTTGGTTAAAATAGTAAAAAGTGTATTAAAGTTGGTTGAAGTGGATTGAAATATGTTGAAGTTAATTGAAGTGGATTGAAGTTAGTATTTTTTAATTGAAATTTGTAAAGTGGGTTGAAATGGATTGACCTTGGTTGAAGTTGGCTGAAATTTTTTTTTTTTTTTGGGGTATGATGGTATAAGTTGGTTAAAATAGTGAGAAGTGGGTTGAAGCTAGTTGAAGTAGGTTGAAGTTAATTTTTTGTATTGAAGTTCATGAAGTGGGTTGAAGTGGATTAATGTAGGTTGAAATTGGTTGAGGTTAGTAAATTTGAATTTACCAACGCAAAGAATAAGATCTGAACATATGTGTAGTTTTTTTGTTGTTCGTATTTGGTCAATATATGAAAAAAATACATCCGCAATTTGTTTTACGAATACCGAAAACTATAATTTTTGGGGGGATAACAACAGCCACGAAACAATATTTCGAACCCAAGTCAACACAGAAAAATATTTTTTTAAGTATAAAACTTTTTTTTATCATTGGTAATTACCATCACAAATAAAAGATTACATTAAAAAATGAAATACGTAACTTACATTAACTCTCCTGCTTTGTTCAACTCCTTCCCCACTTCTTCCCTCCTCTTCCCACTCCTTCCCTCCTTTCCCACATGCGCATATAACATACCACTCTTACCTACTTCTTCCCCCTCTTTCCTACTCTCACTCATTCTGCACCTACAATTTCTCAACGAAAAGAACAGGGCCTAAGTAAGAGCATGGGAGAGATGGAAGAGTAATAGTACTAAGGAAGAGTAAATATGAATAAGTTACTTATTTTTGTTTGGAAGTTTAATAAAAGTAAAAATTTATTTTTATTTGGAAGAATAACAGGTAAATAAGAGCAAATGAATAAACTGACACATACATCATTACCAAATAAATTCAAATATATTATAGTTAAGTTTATGAGCACAAATAAGTAAAATAATTCTCCTTACTCCTCACTCCTTCTAGTCCTCCGTACACTCAAATTGGGGCGTAAGTAGTTCTTTCAATTCGGGGGGGTTACATACGGATCGGGTGTATTCAGATTCGAGTAAAATATGCGTTGGGTGTATTTCGGATTCGGGTAAAATGCGAGCGGGTGTATTTCAGTTTTGCGGATTCCGGGTCGACCAAACAGGTTTAGAGCGTCTTTTTTACAAATTATTTTTCTTTTTCCAAAATTAAAAATCAGGCGTATTTATTACTTAAAATTGTCAATATTTTATAGAAAAAAATGGTAATTGTACTTTCTTAAAAGATTTTTAAAAATGTTCAAACTTTTCATTATAATATATAAACATCATGTATAGGTGGACGAAGCGTTGAGTCACCTTTAGGTTGGGCGGCCCACTCCGTACATTAATATGAGGTCAATAAGGGGTTGAGTCATTAATAGGCGAGCTCATCTACAATGACTTAACGAGTCGAAGCGGGTCGACCTTTTAATAACCCATTTAATAATTCGATATCTTTATTCACGAACCTATAGACCTGTCAAAACTGACTTGAGACCTGAAACTCGAACCGAACGACTCAGATCCATACCCGAACCGACACCCGAAATGGGATGAACCAATCTGGACCCGAACATCTGAAGTAACCCGATCTATAATCAAACGAAACCCGAATTCTAGTATGAACTGAAATGACCAACACTTAAAATAACCCGACCCAATTCAAACTCAATCTATAGTGACCCAATCCGAAGTGAACCGAACATGGACAACCCGAATCTGAACCGAATCGTACCTGATTTAAAACCAATCCCATTCTTATCCGACTCAATTTTACCCGAATAAAACCTAAACTCGAGTATGCTCGACCCGAATATAATCCAAATTGAAGTATATTCATAACCTATCAACCCAAAACTATGCCTAATTCCCTAAATTTCATTGCTAAGGCCTAGAAGAAAAGCTCCTACAGTGAATTAGCGCAAGTTTTAATGACAAGTAAGTTATAATCTAACTATTAACCATAGTGCAAAATGTCATTAAAATCTTTAACCAGATGGTAAAATGTAATATTGTTGATGTATTTCAATTCGGCGGCGATCGACGAGTAGGAGACCGAGGGAGGGTTAGGTGGCGACTGACGAGTAGGAGACTGAGGGAAGGTTAGGCGGCGGCTGTGAATAAGGGACTGAGTATGGGATGGTTAGGACTTTACGCGGCGAGAGACGAGGGACTTAAGCAAAGTAACTATGAAACTTTGGACTTCCCAGAATCAAATAGGGAGCCGCCGAATACACCCGCGTCCTACTTGCGGACAGTGTCAAGTTCCTTTTCAGGAAATGGGCTTCACTTACAAAACCATTCACCAAGAAGTTGCAATACTCTATAGTGGTTATTGTTCGTCTGTACGAGTACCACTTATGGTACTTGGATTAGGAGTAGGAGAAGAACTATATCATTACCTGAGCTAGGAACTTCTCCCATAGAATCTTGATATGGAGTATTGGACTATATATTTGAAGGAGTAAGCTGCAAATAATCATCAACCCAAGTGTGTCTACATCATAAAGGTAAAGGAAGAGGCTGCATATACTAAGTCAGCCTAGATTATTTATAAGGAAATATATGCCCGGCAAAAGTGACATCTCTTGATACCCCCAAAAAAAAAAAAAAAGCTTAGTAAGAAGATTCATAAGAATGTACCCATTCTAATTGTGAGGATATCCCATAAACAAGCAAGGGACGCCCTTAGGCTGAAACTTATCAATGGTTCTCATAGGATTGGAAGCAAAGGCTGGGCAACCAAATACCTGTAGGAGTGCATAAGTGGGGACTTTGTGAAATAGTATCTCAAACGATGTTTTGTTGTACAGTATAAAAGAGTCTATTGATAACGTGTGTAGCAGTTAATACACAATATCCCCAGAATGTAATGGCAAAAAGGCCTGAAATCTCACGGCTTTAGACATTTCAATCAATTGCCTATTTTTTCTTTCTACAATCCTATTTTGTTGAGGTCTATCAACACATGTAATTTGATGTACAAGGACATTGGCTGCAAAAATTTCGCTTAGAAGGATTTGATTCAAATTCCAATGCATTATCAGATCTAATGGTCCTTATAGTACATTGAAAATGATTTTTAACATAATGGTAGAAAATCTACAATGTGTCAAGAGCCTGAGATTTACATGTGAAGAAATAAGTCCATACGACTCTGCTATAATCATCCACTATGGACAAAAAAAACCTCTTGTTACCACAAGTGTTTACTCTACAAGGCCCCCATATATCAATATGAATCAGCTCAAATGAGGACACAATTGATGTTGTGCTCCTTTCAAAAGGCAATTTAGAATATTTTGTCATTGGACAAATGAGGCATAAGTCAGATACATCAGACATATCAAGTTTTAATCCAGGAATATGTTTCAACCTTGACAAGGACACATGACTCTATCTATGATGCCATATATCTACATTATTTCTCTATACCTTATTACATAATCCATACCCATAGTTATTCAACAAATGATTTCATCAATGTTGTACTTATATTCCTCAGCAAATTGTATCAGTTTCTTCACATATCTGTATCAACCATAAAGTAGAGTCCCTCCCTTTCTTTACCAATCCCCTTCAGCTTCTGAATAACACAATCTTGTATAATACACTAGTTTGAGTAAAACACTGCACAATATCTATTGTCTTTGACTAGGTTTGCCATGGATATCAGATTATATTTAAAGCTTGGCACACAGAAAATATCCTTAAGAATCAAATCATTTTGTAAATGAGTTTGACCTATACTTGTAACTGAGGTTGTGTGTCTTGTAGGTAAATTATATGTAAGGGACTTAGTAGTTGATCAAATGTTTTAAATATTTTATGATCACAACACATAAGATCCAAAGCATCTAAGTCAAGTATCCATTCATTTGACTCAAGTAAAGATGAAGTACAGGTCACATTACTTGAGAATGACTGATCCATTTCTTCATTTGTGAGACTACTAGTCCTAGATGTAATATGAGTCTGTGGTAACAATTTCAATAGTTGCTCAACTTGTTAAGATGTAAGGGATACATTGGACATATTATATGACTAGCTTTGACTTTAGACACTCTCAACTGAGCAGCTTGTAGACTTCTCCATTCTGTATTTCTATTTTTGAAATTGGTATTCCTATGACACCGTTGTCCTCTGACATTAGCCTATGGTTATTGTGCCTTGAATCTAGGATGCTAAGCAAGAATTCTTACTAAATGCCAACATTTATCCTTTGTATGCCCTCTCTTGACACATGCAATACATCTTTCATCATTTCCCGTACTAAACAAAGCTGAACCTTCCGTGTTTGTACTGAAGTTTTCGAACACCTCCTTCTGCATCTCTTCTTACTGAAGTAATCTAAAAATAATTTCAACTGATGGAAGTGGTACATCAACAAGATTTGGCTTCTTTGGTTTTATAAACCTCATCTAATCCATTCAGGAATTGAAAAAGCTTTTGCTCTTCTCTCTGTCTAGCTAGGATAGTCAAAAACTGAGTCATATCCTCAGCTGTTGTACTCAGCCTAGGTAACTCATTCATTACATCAAGTTCTTCCCAGATTGCTTCAATTCTAGTAGAGTAATCACTTATCTTACTTCTGTCTTGCTCGAGAGGATAAACCTCCTTCTTTAATTGATATTTCTTGGATCTATTGCTTACAACAAATTTTTTCTCTAGTTGTTGCCAGCTTTCAGTAGCTGATTGAACAAGTAAAATAGATCTAGCTATAGCATCACTTACATTGTTCATCAACCAGGAAATGACTAGATTGTTACACAAGTCCCACTGTTTTGCTTTCACAGCATCATCTGTTGATCTTGCCAATGTTCTATGGACAAATACCAGTTTCTTCTTCGTGGACAAGCTAATCTCCATAACTCTTTTGTAAAATTTATAATTTCCTGATGCAGTGAGTTTTTCTTTGATTTCCACAGAGTTTGGTCCATCAGATGGATGCATGAACAAAGGATTATGGAAATCATTTAATCAAATGTTACGGTTTAAGCTTGAACTCATTCTAACCTAATTTATGTGATAATAGATGTTCCTGAATCACGATAGAAAAATTGAATAGATTGAATATACAAATATGGTACATGTTTGATTGTGGCAAAGGTTTGATCGTTTGATGAATCAAATCAAACGATTGAAGAGGAAGAAAAATCCAGTAATTTGATTCAGGATCATATGCTCTAGTACCATGTTAAGTTGAATGAGAACAATGGAGGAATGATATGTTTAGAAAGAGGAAATTCATCTCATTCATTCATCAAGGAAGTTGCCATTAGCCAATTTATATTAGCTCATTACAATAGAAAATGAAAATGCAACAGAATGAGAGAGTGAGAGATAACAAACAAAGGAGAAATTTGTTACAACTGTGCTAACAACCTAGCCACCTCAGCAAGTTTATTCTTCGTGAAAATACATGAAAAATATCATCTCCTTTACAGAATAGGTATTTAATCAATGACTTCGAGGATCATATGGGCATAACAACAATTGTCTCTCTGTTGTGTACGAACACTTGCAGGGTAAGACTACCTATGCATCTAGATCTCCTTGAGCCCACAGGAGTTGTGACTATCCTTGGGTAAGAGTTACTAACTTGAGGTAGGAGGTTATTATAGAAATTCCCAAGAAGATATACATTTACTGGGCTATTTAAGTAGATTTCAAGTCGTGACCCACATTAGGAATGCTTGATTCTTAGTAAATTTGGCTGGCAGAGATATTATCTATTGAGGATTGTGTTCTTTCATACAAATTTTAGTGATTCTGTTAGCATTGGTATGTACATTCCAGTTCAAAGTATTTTTTGTGAACAAAAAGGATGCAGTTTTGTGCTATAAACATTTGAGCTCTTATCATTACATGGTGGCTCATATCAAATTTTTTGTTACTGATTTATGCTTTAATAGCACCGAAATAATTAGAACTCAAACTTTTCTTTGGCATAATGCCCGCGGAAAATTCAAAACTAGTTTCCTTCTTTGAAAACAAAACATTATCGATGCTTGAAAGAACTAATCCTTTCGTTTCATTAGTTGCTGATTGGAGCATCATAGTCCGAGAAATATACAAACCAGTAACACAAACGTCAGCCCTCTAAAGACAAAGCACAAAGAGAAGGGGAAAAAACAAGCAAAAGAGCTACTACTTACTTCTCTTAGCTTAATGTTCATGTTTATTATAGCAATTTATGCTACTTTAAACTCTCTTTTGATGTCAATGAACCCACATTGACCTTATGCATGTCATGACTCATAAGTCAAGACATTGGGACACTCGAATAGCTACTGTATCAATAAGAAGACTGACAATAGTTAGGATCCTGATTTCTGATGCTTGGAGATACTCGTTAAACACCCAATCTGGGAACATAGATTGTTGTTGAGTTACTTTGAGCATGAAATTGAGAATCATCTTCTGGAACATTTGAATCGCAAATTAAGCTGTGTCATTTCATGTTCGTATAATACAAAAACATTGCATTATAATATGTGAACAATTAATTGATCTCTTTATCATGTGCAAAAATTTTAGCAAACTAGGCATAAGTGAAAGCGGAGCTAAAACAACTGGGAAGGCTTTTGGTAATGTACCAACTGGGAACCATGCAAGAAGCTAAATGTGCAGTCACTGGCATGCTTCCACACTAACAATCCGATTGAAAATCTCTATCTTACACCCTGATGGAGCAGGTATCATTTCTGTAGGTGACAGTCTTGTAGAAAATCTTTATCTCGTCACATTTATAAACATTATTCCAAAGAAAAGATTGTCTCTCATCCATCACACTCTGCCTGCGGATGAAGAAATACCCATCTGTTGAAACCTTAAATTTTACCGTTCGTCATAGCTTCTCTAGCTCATTTCTAGCACCTTAACATTTTTTTTAGCAACAGAACTCATCTCAATTCAAATGTAAGGATGAAATCATATCAAATTGACAAGATAAATGAGCTAAAAAAAGTTCTAATCTTACCTGCACTTTATTAATAAAATTAACTTCCAAACCCAAGCTTGTTTTACAGTAGATTAACACCTGAATGTTCAATATCTTGGGAGCTGGTGAGCTCAAAGGGGTGGAGTTAGCTTAATAAAGGCATCAATCATGGATCCATGTGAGATTTAATAGTCACCTAAGCACTTGTCATCTTATAACTCAATTTTTTTAAGTGAGCTGCAGTCCTAGCTTATCAGTATGAAGCCATGTAAGAAGCATTTCCTATAAGAAAATTCTCAAAAAAATGCTACTAGAAATCTAATCCAGTCATTTGTATCATAAAAATTGACACTGAACCCATCAATAAGTTTACAATTAGACTAATTAATCAAAGTTGTTTGCCTGATTTAACTAGTTAAATCACCATATAGGGAGGTGAATAGGGAGATGACCAAAGTCACAAAATAATCGAAATAGAAATGCAGAAAAGTAAATATCGACAAAAGATAGGGGCTCGGCCACTTAGTCCTCCACCCACTGGTGCCCCTTACTGATGGGATTTTGAATCTTTTTCTATTATTAGGTCGGTCAATTACACACGATTCACTAATCATACAGCTTATAAGTTGGCCCTACAACTCTAGGTGTCCTAACATACATGTTGCTCTTTAACTGTACTTAGTCGACCCTTCGACTAATCAACCCAACCCAATACAAAGAATTACAATAACCACTTGATCAATAAAATATAACTCTCTATATATAATATCAAGTGAACTAGAATGAGAGAGTAAGATATCGATAAGTGAATGATCTTCTGATATGAGTTCTTGTATTTTTCTTGCGTGTCTCTCCAAGCTTCAAATTCTCCAATATTAATAGCCATAATAGGATATAGCCATTGGAGCCCTTCAAAGTAATTAGCCGTTGTAACCAAATAAGGAAAAGATTATCTTCAACGATCAAGCCCTTGAACAACATTTTAGGCTTTTGGAGATTTAGCAGTTTACTTTTCCACCTTGCCATTGTGAGTGATAACTACTTTTCAATTTTGAATCTGATTACTAAGATAACTAAGAATAATACCTTCAGAATATCTTTCAAATAAATAGGCAAGTATGTAACTATTCATAATCTTGCATGATGAGATTTGAATCACAAAATATAATATCATAGAGATCACATATCCAAATTTGAATACTAAACCATTTCAAAAATATTATAGCACATTATATAAAATCAATTAAGCAATATTAGATGCATATATCCACTTAGAATCAAACGTATTTAAATAATATAAATATTAATGTAGGTCCAAAAATAACATGATAAATATACCAATAGACGAACTCCTTTTTGTCTTTCATCAAAACATATTAACAAAACACATTATAAGTTTAAGCAAGCTAACAATCTATCCCTTTTTGATGAAAGAGAAAACCCAATAAAAATAACATATCAATGTAGTTTTGAGTGTTACACCATGAAAGCTTGCCAAATACTTCTCCAGCTTTTTGTTTTTCATTAAAAAAGTAGCGTAAGAAAGAGAACGAAAAATCAAAGTATGTAGAGAATTATGCTAAACACACACACACACACACACACACACACACACACACACACACACACACACACACACATCTCCCCCTTGATAAATCAATGGCATACAGAGATGGCCCCCCTAATATGGCACCCATAAAAATAATTTAGGGATTAAATATTAACAATAAAGTTAATCACATATGCTAATGCTTGTTGACTTTAAATTCTCATAAGCAACAGAAGCCTACAATACGGGATTAACATATAGTAACTTTAACAAAATTCTCCCCCATTAAGGGTAAATCATGATTATCGAAAAATTATCAAGTAATATAATTCCCTTCTTGTAGAAATAAGTAATATCACTTATGCAAATACTAAAGAGCATAATAATTATAGACAAAATATTGAGGTCATATAAAAATATATTTTGTTCATAAAGCCAATCACATGTCACAATAGTATAAGATATGATTAGATACTAATCATGCTCACCTTCCAAAGATAATTACGCAAATTTTGAAAATCAAAATTTTGAAAATCAAAATTTCTTAAATAGGTACGCAAGATAACATTGCTCTGCCTTCTTTTAGAATCAAATATTATCACTATTCAAGATGTTGACATAGAAGTTTGAGCCAGTGATTTTTAGTTATTTAGAAGCAATAACACCTTAGCTTCTGCCTAGTTTTTAAGGTTTTGGACTGTATTTTAGGGCCTTGAAATTTGGGTAATGACAAAACAAGTGGACTTACCTTATTTTTACTTTTGATAAACTATAACTTATCATATTCCATTACGAAGCTCCAATTTTTTCTTAATTTTCAGGAGAAATAAATGCTATCGGAAATTGATTATAGTATCTAAATGAGGAGCCAATAACTTCCCACAAACATGCGTACTCTTTGTTTATTTCTTTAAAAATGAAGCTCTTCAACCAATTCTTGATTTTCTTTTCTTCTTGGGTTTGAAAGTGTTACAAGTAAGAAAAATTAATGAGGTAAAAATTTTCTTTCCCTCAATCTTGGCACATTTTCTTGATTTAACACCACAATCAAAAATTTTTGAACATTGAAAATTTGGTGTGGTATTTAAATTATCAAAAACATGCCAAGTTGGAGACAAACTATTGTTTGAAAATTCAAGCATGAATTTTACTTCATCCTTATCGCTTTGGAGAATGAATGAATAAGTAGAATCTTTATTTTTCTCACCATTTTCAAGCAACTCCTCAATTTAGGCATGCTTGACATCATTATGTATAAGGCCTTGAATTAGATCACTACTTTTATATTCTTGCTCTTTATGTGATTGATGATCCTCCAATTGCATAACATTTATGATCTTTTCATCCTGTGCCACAAATTTTCTTAACACCATATTTTGATTAGAACTATACAAACAATAAAGATTCTCCCAAATCTCCTTGGCACCATCACAATGTGAGATAAACTCACAAATATCAATAGTAAGAGTACAATATAAACTGTTTAGAACTTTAAAATTTTTGGATACACACACACACACACACACACACACATACACACACACACACACACACACACACACACACAAAAACACAAACACACACACACACATATATATATATATATATGCTTGTAATCATCTTTAGTATATTCATCTTCTGATTTTTCAATAATTATTAGACCTTTGACCATGATCTCTCAAAGATCGAGATCCTTTGCTTGATATAAAATTCCATTGTTTCCTACTACCAAAAATAATTAGTACCTTTAAAAAGTGGGGGTCAATCAGAGTCAAAATCATAACTAGTCATAGGATCAAACTATTAGACGGTAAAGTCTCAAAAAATAGTACTAGTACTGATACCAATTGGTGATCCGATTTGATTAGTTAAATCACCCTTGAGGGGGATGAAGGGGTAATGATAGTCACAAAATAATCAAAATAGAAATGCAAAAAACTAAATGTGGATAAAACACACTATTTATAGAGGTTCAGCCATGCTTAGTCCTCTATCTCCAGACACCTCTCGCTGACGAAATTTTGAACATTTTTCTTTTATTAGGTCGGTTGATTACACACAATCCACTAATCGTACAACCTACGAGTTAACCCTACAACTTTAAGTATATCAATGTACGAGTTGTTCCTTAATCGTTCTTAAATAGTTAGCCCTCCAACTAATCAACCCAACCCAATACAAAGAATTACAATAACCATTTGATCAATAATAATACAACTCTCTATAGATAATAATGAAATGAACTAGCACGAGAGAGTAAGGGATCGGTAAGTGAATGATCTTCCAATATGAGTTCTTGTATTTTTCTCTTGTGTCTCTCCAAGCTTCAAATTCTCCACTATTTATACTCAGAATAAGATGTAATCGTTGGAGCCTTTAAAGATAAGTAGCCGTTGTAACCAAATAAAGAAAAGATCATCTTCAATAAGTTTCAAGCCCTTAAACAACATTTTAGGCCCTTGAAAATTCTGCAATTTACTTTTCTAGCCTTGCCAATTTTGAGAGTAATAAAACTAATGACTAATTTCCAATTTTGAATTTGATTAATAAGATCATTGAGAATAATATGCTCAGAATATCTTTAAAATACATAGGCAAGTATGTAATTATTCATAATCTTGCATAATCAAATTTGAATCACAAAGTATAATATCATAAAGATCACAAATTCAAATTTTTGATCGAACACTCGAAATTCTGTCAGATGAAAACCAGCTTTGACACCACTTGTTAGTAATTGTAATAATAAAATTAATAGTTTGAGTGTCTACATGTAAAAGCGTGAATGAATGTGTGGCCAAAAATTAATTAACCCAATTCATTTTATGTCGTTAAGTTGGTCCAATTACATAGTTTTAATTGGTCATAGAGCATGTGAGAGATGATAGTTTAGGATTGGGCCAAAGAAACAAGCAATACAATTCAGCAACTCATTTTGCTTCATGCACAACCCACTTCCAGGGCAGCCCAACACTAGCTCTAGTAGGTTGACGTGCATTGACTTTCTTTGACTTGGGCATTTTTCAGCCTTTCTGCGACCAGTTCTCGGTATTAATTCATGACTTTAGAGCTGATTCATTGCAACAGTTAAAGGACTTCAAGAGGCTGTTATATGAGAGAATGATCCTTATTACTCATCCTATTCAGGGGTCTCTATTGGGTTATTTGTCGCTTAACTCTTTGGCCTTCTCCTCATTCATTATAAGAGTTACATTTTTGGACTCTATAAATTGGTCATCTCTAGTAGTCTCTTTTTTTTTTTTTTTTTTTTGGGTAAGCAACTTTGTGGTGTCTCTGGCATTCGTCATATACTACGCTCGATTTTTATTATTTATTTTTCCTAATAAGTCGTATCAGAGTCTGGTCTACTTCAAATTTGGATTTTTGAGCAATTGGTTGAAGTATGTTTTCGTTTGATATTGAGAACTTCGATGTTATGGCAAGACCACCTTCGGCGTTCTTCTGGCAATTTGGTTTGGCCTAAAATGGTTTTGTCAAGTCTTGATTGGCTTTGTCCATTCTCCATCAACTTTTCTTGCCCAATTATTGGTCACGGTGAAATCAAATTCACGGCACAAATTCACAGCTCATTTACACATGGTTTGACTTTGTAATTCACCACATGCGCATGTCAGTATTTTGGACCAGAATGGAACACGGGTGTTCTGTTTTGGGCCCTGGCCCATCGCTTCTAGTGCCTCTTCATTTTGCATTAGTTTTGGTGAGTTATTCGATGTGGCATATTTTTTGTGCTATTCAATCCGGAGCAAAAATATATCATTATACTCATCTGCTATTTTCAAGTTTTTGTGCTTCGAGATCGATCTCGTATACTCTCATCACTATAGTGGATTTGTTCGTTATTGAAATTTTCGTCCAATGAGACGATTGTTAAGATGTGGCCCAAAATTAATCTACCCAATTCATTTTGTCGTTATGTTGGTCTAATTACATGGTTTTAAGTGGCTTAGAGCATACAAGAGATGACAACTCATGATTGAGCCACAGAAGCAAGCAATTCAAAATTCAGCAGCTCATTTTGCTTCATGCGTGACCCATTTCCAGCGTAACCGAGCACTAGCTCTAGCAGGTTGACCCGCACTGACATCCTTTGACTTGCACATTTCTCAGCCTTTCTGTGGTCAGTTTGCACCATAGGCAAGCCTGGCGCAACCCTCGGACCATGGGTCTGTGTGACTTTTGGCCTCCTTCAATCTTTCGCAATTTTGCTATTTTCCAAGGTATTAATCCTTGGCTTTGGAGCTAATTCATTGCAAGAGTTCAAGGGCTTCAAAAGGCAATTATGTGAGAGTAATTATCTTCATTACTCATCCTATTCATAGGCCTTTATTGGGTGATTAATGGCTTGATACTTTGGCCTTCTCTTCCTTAATTATAAGAGTTATATTCCGGGAGTCTATAAATTGAGCATCTCTGGTAGGCCTTTTTTTGTGGGCAACTTTATGGCACCTTTGACATTTGGAAGTGCCTCTCGGCACGACCTTCCTTTGGCCATTTTATGAGGCGTTTTGTAGGCCATTGTATCCTCTATTCCATATCTTTAGAGTTGAGTGAAAGTTTGAGAATTTTTTATTATTTTTATTTTCTTGTCGGTTCAAGATCTTTATCGCTCTTTGTATTGATCTCTTTGATTTACCTTTTAGATTATTCTGTACTCATTCATATAATAGTGAATCTTTGTATCTTTGGTGCACCCCGATTTGGGATTCCATGTAAAATTTTGTGTGCCCATTGTCTACCGTTTTAATCTTGTTAATTTTCTTGAATATCCACATCCTTCTATGCTTCTGCATACTACGCATGAATTTTATTTGTTATTGTTCCTAACATTGAGTGATTCGGTGTCTTTTTTATTCTGTTTTATACTCAAGTTTAATGTTGATATTATTTAGTAGATTCTGATAAAAAGAATGCGAATGTGCCCCCCAAACAATTGGAGAAGAAGCAAAGAGGCAAGAATTGAGCCGGTTTTCACCTCAACCGACTTTGATTTTGCATAAAATGACCTAAAACAACTCTGAACTAATTGGATTTTGTGTGGCCTGGTCATGCTCCTTAATGAACCAACCTGAACCAATTGTCATGGCCAAGAACCCAGTCAGGTTCTTTGTTGCCTTGCTTCTCTAATCCACGCAACATAGTGCTTGTAGCATTTTGATGACCTAGAGCTGAGCATGGATGACTCCTGTTTGAGGATCAAGGTCGCAGTATGCCTGCGCCCAGACTTGGCAAAACTGACCCGAAACTCGAAACCTGACCCGGACGACCCGAATCCATATTCAAACTGACACCCGAAATAGGATGAACCAATTTGGACCCAAACACCTGAAGTAAACTGATCTATAACCGATCGAAACCTGAATTGTAGCATGATCCAAAATGACCCACATCCAAAATGACCTGACCCAATTCAAACCCTATCCGTAGTGACCCGACCTGAAGTGAACCGAAAATGGACAACCCGAACCCGAACCCGAACCGTACCCGAATTTAAACCAATCTAATTCTTACCCGACTCAATTTTACCTGAATAAGTAGTAACTTTTTTTTTGGATTTTAGTCTTTTCTCTTTTGAGGGGAATTTTGAAATTTTCAAACTCAATTAGTTGAGTTTAGGTAGAAAAAGAAAAACAATTTAAGAGAAAATTTTTACAAATGAAATCAATTAAAAACTTAAGAGGGAAAAATAAAATAGTTGATAGTTTTAAGTTTTTAATTTGATAGATATATAGTAAAAATATAAGAAAAAATTATTTTATCAGTAAAAATATAAGAAAAAAATATTTTATCACAATAGGAATTAAGAAAAGATAAGTATAATTAATAATTTATTAAACTTTCTAGGATCTAACAATCCTATTTCACTATTTGATTTACTTAATGACTTAATGCAATACACGCTATGACTATAAATTTATAATATCATTATGTGACTACTGTCGAAAATTCTGCATTACTGATCTACAATTCTAAATCATCTTCATAACATGGTTAATTCTACAAAATCATATTCAAGAATGTATGGTTGCATATGATCTCATAATAATGTGACTTATTTAGATTTTGGACAATTAAATTCCAAGTCTCAAGTTTCACTAACGAGCATTCACAATTACATAAATGTAATGCTAATTGACACGTACTCATATATTGCTATTGCTTTTTAGTTTTGACTTATTGAGAAAATGCAAATCAAGTTGTTAATCTCACAAAGACAAATCTTTGAATTTTGATATGTGATCACTTAACGAGCTATCAAAGAACATTGATTCGATTACTGAAAATATCAACTTGAACCAGCCTGTTTCTATTTATGAACTCCAAATATGATAGACGTGAAGTTATAAACCAACACATGGGTCTAAATAAAAATTTTGTTATTTTCTTACTTTTTTTAATTTTTCAAGGTATGTTTTGGTATTGGGCCCCATATATGAGAAAATTAACAAATGATTTGCGTTAAGTTGGTCTACTTATTTTGTTATCACATGAACTCAATTGAGATGCTTGAAACTTGGCTTAACGTCATATAATCCTTTGGATAATTGCATGGCATATTTAATATAGGGTTATGGATGTGTTGTATACTTGTATTTGTAATTTACTAACTTTCTTAGTAAATTTAGACCCATATAATTTTGCATTAATTATATATATATAATCAATTAATCATTAACGTATGAATTAAAAGAAGGACATATAATAAATGAGTTTGTCCAATTAAACAGTTTTTTCTTTTAAATACAAATTAAGAGTAAATAATAACTAAATATGGCTACATTGAAAACATATAATGATTCGAAATTAACCCGATTTCATTTATACCTAATTTGCTTTACATTTGACCCATACCCCGATCCGAATCGGACTATTGTAGACAATTCGAAACAAACTCGACCCTGATTCTACCCAAACCGAACCTGTACCGACCCGAACATGGTACCCATAAGTGACCCAAACCCAAACTTCACCCGAACCGAACCGAACCGAATCAAACCGAATCAGACCCAAACATTGTTGACCCAAAAATGATCCAAACCCGAACTTCACCCAAACCAAACCAAACCCGAACACGACCCGAATATAGTTGATCCGAAAGTGACCGGAACCGAACTAAGACCCGACCTATACCTGACTCGAATGACCCATTTGTTAGGTCTACCTTCGCCCCAAATTTTGAGCTTCTGGTGACCAACATAGGTGGGCCCTGTCGTCCAGTACAGGCCATGCCGTGTTGTTTTAAAGCGATCCATTCTATTTCTTTGGAATTTTATGAGTTTGTATTGGGCTGTCGCTACATATGCCATTTTCTGCCAGCATTGAGAATCTATTCCACCATCTTAGCCTATATTTCTCATCTTGTTAGAAAGCGAGCAAAAGAGGGAGATTTGCAAGGAGACCGGATCAGGATCGCATCGGCGAATTCAAGATTGCTTATAAACTAAGCATCTCGTTCCCTGTTCTTCCCTTTTCTCATAATCATAGTCTTTATACATTCTAGATTATTATGCTAATCTTGTTTAGTTTAAATCTTGGGATTTTATTGAACCTGCAATTTAATTAGCTCTCGTATTGATATGAAAGTACTCTAGAATTAGTCGGCTTGTTTTATTGAATTCTAGACGCTTATTGTCTTATAAGAAATTTGATCACTTTCGTGCTTTTTGTATTCGGTGAAAAATTGAAAGGTGAAATTCGATACTAGAATGTTAGAATTTGACTTGATTAAGTGGAGTCTTGAGAAAGTCATACCAATCAAGAAGCCACCAATTATTAAATTGTGATCCTAATGGATTGAACTATTCAAGAACCCTTGAGAAACGGTGACTGATGAGATTTAGTTTTTTTATTTCACTTCAGAGGGGTTTGATACTTGGATTAACACTTTTGATGTAATCAATTACGGAAGAAGTGCTTGATTGATACCTCGACTAGTAAATTGTTTGGATCGACTACATCCCTTGATAATCCATTGATGAGATTAAGTGCAAATGTGGCTTGATAGAATATAGCTCGGTAGTTTGACCTAGTCTTACCTGGCGCTCGAAAGTCTATCAAATCCTAACACACTGACAAAAAGAAGAAAAATAATTCTAAGGGCTCGAGCATGTAACAAACAAGAGCTCCACTTTTGTCTAGAAAACCTACCCCAGCCAAGCACTAGTAGGCAAAAGGTCCATTAAGGGTCCTTTGCGCTAACACCTTCAACCGCTCACTCATATGAACCCTACAAATACATTCCTTAGCTTCAGAACATCCTAAGCCCCATTCTCCAAAAAGAAAACACGTCCTCATGGGGAATACATCTACGTCCTCCCTAGGCTTCGGTTTGAAATCCATACACCAAGGGACTTATGAGTCCCTCTATACATGTACAGACTTACCACATGAATCACCCACCCGAATGCACACCTCTTTCGCAGAATATCCACATAACTCACAATCCCCTTCTATGTGCAACAATCTCACCTTTGAGCCAGTGAGCTCTAGAACCATATTTCTTAATTAAAGTAGAGGCCCAGAGGATATCAAGCCTAGCTTTGCCACAAGAGTCTCATTGACATCCCAAAACTAATGAAAACCCGAACACCCCCAACCCACAAAAAGAATCTAGAATTACATAGAGTCTTGCAAGAAGAGAGGGGAAGCTAAGGTTATTTGTTATGACCTCCCCTAAAACTTTCTAGTGATAGCATCCAGCTTCTCACATAACTGAATAGGTACAAGCTCCGTACTCATAGGCTTATCGCATAGATTAGGATAGATTGCAAAATAGAATGGATAAAAGTCACTCGACCTAAAAAGCGCATTAGAGCACATACAGCGCACAGCTCGCACTCAGGAGCCGGGTCAAGCCACTCGTCATGTCTCGCAGTGTGGTTGCGAGCCACGAGCCGGCTCATGACGCCTCCCCCTTTGCTTTTTTGTTTCTTTTTTTTGGGTTTTAATTAGGTTTGTCTTTTTTTTTGGGCTTTAAAAGGAAACTTGCGTGGTGCAGAATGTGCATATGTGTATTATTTTATCTTGTGAGACAAAGTTGTGAGCTTTGCATTATAGAGAGTAAAATTTACAAGTCAAAAAATTAGCTCATGGGCTGATGTGAAAGAGGTAGTCCTCCACTTATGAACCAAAATTATGGCTCACGGCTATATATGCTCTTAGAGCACCACCCACTCAACATAGGGCCACATTGTCAACATTGTCATCAAATGAGCCCCGTCATCTATCCCTAATCACCAACTTATTCCCCAAATACTCAAGCACATATGGTGCCGTATTGACACCCAAAATCCTACCAAGGTCCGCAAGCCTCTCCTCAGAAGCATTTCTTGAACCAAACACCGAAGACTTATTTCTGTTTGTAGAAGAGAGCAATAGCTAGAGGGAAATATCAAGGAAAATATCAAGGGTTGTTAGGAAAAAGGCCAGTTATGCAAAGTTTGTTACAACACTGTTAGTTAGTTACAGGGTATTCTTTTACTCTCTGCTGGTTTTATATAAAAGGTGGAAGGGGGGTCTGTACGGTGCATGTTGTTTTCAATAAGATGAGGAGGATCCAGAGCAGGAGAGTTGATCTGCTTTCTCTCCTAATCATGATATAATCTGATCGATTGCATCTTATTCTCAATTGATCAAACATCATTATGGTATCAGAGCAGTCAAATTCTGATTCACATTTTTTTTTTTTCAATTCAATCATATGATCTGAATCATCATTGATCAAGCTCAACTTTGATTTCATAAAGTTTGTCTTTCCATTTGATTGATTGAATGTCATCCTCAATCAATCACGTTTCATCATCATTGTGATCCAGAATCTAGATCTTGAGTCGCAATGTCAACAGAGAGGAGTCGAGGCACTCTAGCATTTGCAGATCTTTAGAATCCCTTGTTCTTGCATCCCTCAGAAGGTCCAGGTTCTCTGGCAATCCAAGAAAAGTTGGTAGGTGCAAAGAACTATGATCCTGGAGGAGAAATGTAGAAATTGCACTTGCTACCAAACGAAAACTTGGATTCGTTCAAGGTACAATTTCTAGATCCACTGATGATGATATAAAAGCTGAAATGTGGGATACTTGCAACTGTATGATCATTGCTTGGATTCAAAATTCTGTGACTGATTCCATTAGAAAATCAGTATTGTTCTTGAACTCTACGCGAGAAATTTGGGTGCAACTTGAGCAAAGATTTTCATTGAGCAACGGTTCAAGAAAATACAAAATTTATAAGGAAACATATGAGGTCAAACAAAATCACTCATCTGTGAGTGAATATTACACTAAGTTGAAGTGTCTTTGGGAAGAATTGGAGGACATGACTGAGTTGCCCAAGATTACTGCTATTACAGATGAAATCACTGCATTTCTGAAAGCATTAACCAAACAAAGAGAAGAACAAAGATTATTCTAGTTTCTCAATGGTCTTGATGAGAAATATGGAGCACAGAGAAGTCAATTACTGCATATGTCACCACTGCCAAGTGTTGAAGCAGCATGTTCTTTGCTTCAACAAGAAGAAAGTCAGAGAGAGATTCTGGAAATTGGAAACCTGGAAATTGAATCAACTGCATTGTTTAGCAAAACTGGTAATGCTAAAGGGTGTAGTCAGTGTGGAAATAAAGGACATGTCAAAGAGAAATGTTAGCTGGTAATTGGATATCCTCAGTGGCATCCAAAAGCCAAGAAGTTTCCCCAGAAACCGGATAACAAGGTTCAAGCATACAAAGGCAAGACCCAAGGATTTAATGGTGGAAAACTGGCAGTCAATGCAGAAACCAATAGAGCACAATCTGTAGATGCCTCAATGACTCAGACTCAAATTGAACAGCTACAGTAACTCCTGAAACTACTGCCTCAACCTCAAGGACATAAGCAATGTGATGTAGAAACTGATGAAGAGTTAGACACAAATTTTGCAGGTATGACCTTATGTACTCATGCTGCAGTTAATAAGTCAGAATGGATACTAGACTCAGGGGCTACAGACCATATGACTTATAATACAGAGCACTTAAGTGATATCAAGGTGCTCTATAAGAAATCCACAATTGATTTGCCAAATGGTAACTCCTCTGAAATATCCTCAATAGGCAAAGTTAAATTGTCTGCAGAGATAGATTTGCAAGATGTTCTGTATGTACCAGTCTTCAAGTATAATCTGCTATCCATTCCCAAACTGACAAGAGATAGCAATTGTGCCGTCATTTTTCATCCTAAATTCTGTGTAATATAGGATTATGTCAACAACAAGATTTTGGGGATTAGTAGAAAACATAGAGGATTATACTATCTCAAAGATCAGCCATTGAATGGAGTAGATAGCAGAATGGAAACCATCATACGAAGCTTGCTAAAGATAGACAAGGATAAGATCCTAATTGCTGGTGCAGCTGACTGGTCCAAAGCCTCTGAATCCTTTGAGGTCTGGCATAAGAGACTTGGTCATGCCCCTTTGAAGAAGCTGAAGCTTATTTCAAATCGTCAACTCAAAGTGGAAGACAATAAAGTGTGTGTGACTTGTCCAATGGCAAAGTTTACTAGGCAACCTTATATGTTTAGTTCTAGTAAGAGTACTAATGTGTGTGAAATGATACACATGGATATATGGGAACCATATAGAGTTCCTACATATAAGGAGTATAGATATTTTTTTGACTCTTGTTGATGATTGTACTCGAGCAACTTGGGTATACTTGCTGAAACACAAGTCACAGGCACTGTCTACGTTCCAACAATTCATGAAATTTGTATCTACATAATTTCAGACCACAGTTAAAGTGGTCAGATCTGATAATGCACTTGAGTTCCACAGTGAACCCTGTCAGCAATTTTTTAACAGTCTTGACATTATACATCAAACTTCATGTGTTGACAGGCCACAATAAAATGGCCGTGTTGAGAGAAAACATAGACATCTCTTGGAGATATCCAGAGCACTAAGATTTCAGGCACATCTGCCTCTTAACTTCTAGGGAGATTGTATATTAACAGTAGCATATATCATCAATAGACTGCCTACTCTAGTACTTAACAACAAAACACCTTATGAGATGTTGTTTGGGCATCCCCCTACTTATGAGCACATGAAAGTATTTGGGTGCTTAGTGTTTGCTGCTCCCTCATACAAAGAAAAGGACAAATTTCAAGCAAGAGGTCTTCTTTGTGTTTTCTTAGGTTACTCAGCCACCAAAAAAGGGTATAAATTGTTGGATTTATACACCAACAAAGTCATGGTGTCCACAGATGTGAAATTTGAGGAGCACATTTTTCCTTTTCGCAAGGACAGTACCACATCATACATGCAACCAACACCAATCAACATGACATCTAAAGGATATTTTGATGAATCATATATTAATCTGTCACCTACAGATTCAGCAAACCATGGTCAGAATGTGCACTTAGCATCTGATAGTTCAGTCCCTCATGGTGCTGAGAATACAGCTTCTGGATAGGAGCACTCACACCATAGCCTCTCACTGTGCCCTCCACATCTGTGCCAGGCACACGAAGACCTGTTAGACAAACCAAGAAGCGTCAATGGCTATCTGATTATGTGACTGCGGCAGTCACAACTCATACATGCAACCAACACCAATCAACATGACACCTAAAGGATATTTTGATGAGTTATATATTAATCTATCACCTACAGATTCAGCAAACCATGGTCAGAATGTGCACTTAGCATCTGATAGTTCAGTCCCTTATGGTGCTGAGAATACAGCTTCTGGACAGGAGCACTCACACCAACAGCCTCTCATTATGCCCTCCACATCTGTGCCAGGCACATGAAGACCTGTTAGACAAACCAAGAAGCCTCAATGGCTATCTGATTATGTGACTGCTGCAGTCACAACTCAGAACAAGATCATATATCCTGCAGTACATCAAGTGACTACTACACATCTCAACCCTAAATATCAAGCCCTCTTATCTACTATTGACAGACAGCAAGATCCTAGCTCGTTTGCAGAAGCTGTTCAAAGTCAAATCTGGTATGATGCTATGAACATAGAGCTATAAGCATTGGAACGGAATGGAACTTGGAGTCTAACTAAGCTTCCTATTGGAAAAAAGGCCATAGGCTGCAAATGGTTATTCAAAACAAAGTATAGATCTGATGGCACCATTGAAAGACATAAGGCATGACTTGTTATTCAGGGATGTAGACAGCAAAAGGGAATTGATTATGAAGAAACCTTTGCACCTGTAGCAAAGATGACCACAGTAAGATCTATTCTTACTGTTGCATCTATACAAGGATGGCAGGTGTGGCAAATGAATGTTACTAATGCATTCTTGCACGGAGACTTGGAAGAAGATGTCTACATGAAACTTCCACAAGGGTATAGAGGACAGGGGGAGCCTATTCTGTGTAGTCCAACATCAAAATCAACAAGAACAATTCCCTCCAACACTGTTTGCAAGCTTCACAAGTCACTGTATGGGTTGAAGCAAGCCCCTAGACAGTGGTTTGCTAAACTCACAGCTAGCTTGTTATCATTTGGATTTCATCAATCTAAGGCAGATTACAGTTTATTTACGAGGAAGACAAATGAAGGGCATCTACTAGTATTAGTCTATGTAGATGATATACTTATTACTGGCAGCTCTATGTCTCTCATTCAAAAGGTGAAAGATCACTTGCATACTTGGTTTCATATGAAAGACCTTGGTGAACTCAGATATTTCTTAGGCATTGAAGTGGCCAGGTCAAACCAAGGTATTTTCCTTTCTCAAAGGAAATATGTCATGGATCTCCTTAAAGAAGCTGGAATGATCAACTCCAAACCAGTGTATCTGCCAATGGATCCAAACACCTCCATGACTCAGGAAGGTGCCTTACTATCTGAACCAGACAAGTACAGAAGATTGATTGGTAAATTGATCTATCTCATAATTACAAGACCGGATATTACTTATACTGTTCAAGTCCTAAGTCAATATCTGCAATCCCCAACTGAGGCACATATGAATGCTGTTGTGCGAGTGCTGTGATATCTCAAACAATCTCTTGGTCAAGGCATTTTACTTCCCTCCAAGTCAGCTCCTACCTTGACAGCCTACTATGATAGTGATTGGGGACGATGTGCTGACTCCAGAAAGTCTGTGACTGGCTATTGCGTCTTATTGGGAGACTCTCCTGTTTCATGGAGATCCAAGAAGCAGTCAGTGGTTGCTTGTTCTACGGCTGAGGCTAAATACAGGGCGATTGCTACGGCAACATGTAAAGTCACTTGGCTTATCCAATTGTTTAAAGACCTTGGTCTTCCGGGCTTAGCCCCTATTACACTCAAATGTGATAACCAAGCAGCTCTATACATTGCTGTCAATCCTGTTTTTCATGAGCGAACAAAACATATTGAAGTGGATTGCCACTTCATTAGGGATAAGATGAAGACAGGGATTATTCAGCCCACCTATGTTTCTACCAAAGCTCAACTTGCTGATGTTTTTACCAAGATTCTGCCTGTACCTCAGCATTCTCATCTTCTTTCCAAGTTGGGGGTTTATAATATATTCACCTCCCAACTTGAGGGGGAGTGTAGAAGAGAGCAATAGCTGGAGGGAAATATCAAGGAAAATATCAAGGGTTGTTAGGAAAAAGGCCAGCTATGCAAAGTTTGTTACAACACTGTTAGTTAGTTACAGGGTATTCTTTTACTCTCTGCTGGTTTTATATAAAAGGTGGAAGGGGGGGTCTGTACGGTGCGTGTTGTTTTCAATAAGATGAGGAGGATCTAGAGCAGGAGAGTTGATCTGCTCTCTCTCCTAACCATGATTATAATCTGATCGATTGCATGTTGTTCTCAATTGATCAAACATCATCACTGTTCATACAATATTGAACCATCTCTCTCATGAATCTCTAAACAGCTCCTTAACTTCTTAACCTCAACATAATCATCTACACATGAGATCGTCTAAAAACATAAAATAAGAAAGGATAGTGATATATATTTTACCACAAGATATTCTTAAGTGTCTTACCTCATCATAAATTAATATATTTTATGATTTAAAATCACATATTTTTCAATGACTACACTTAATTATGAATTGCCAATCTTAGATATTGGTTGACTACGCCAATAAAATACTAAATGATATCCTAATCATATTAACCCTATCTGCGAGTACATATAATACACGTATTTTAGAAATGTGATAAATTATGAATAAAAAGATGATATTATACAATTTATAAGTTGTAATATGCTTCTTCTATTTAATCCTACCGTTTTTTTTTCAATTTAAAAACATAATAGTATGATTTTTAAGTTAAAATAAGACATTTATAAAATGTCTTGTAGCAAGACACTTATCATTTTGCACTAAGAAAATAGTTGCACAATTGTGACGCACATTCACATCGTGGAGTTTCCACTCATCCTCTTTGTGCATGAGGAGACTATAGAAACAACATCGGTGCACAAAATGAACAAATAGGTGCTTTACCTGTAAAGAATTTGTTTTACTTGGTTTATCCTTGTAACTTTAACAAGGAGAAATTTAAGCATTTTATTTGTTTAATTTGTACCTGTAAAAAACTAATTATGAGTGCATTTTATTTTTACAATGAAATAGCTTCTAGTCCATGCAATTCCCCATTTTTTTTTTTTTTTGGAGAAAAAAATATGCATATTTTCGGATTATAATTGTAAAATTGCAAAGTCATAGTACTTATCATAACTAATCTAATTTTTGACTACTTTAAATTTCAAACTTTTACCAACCATCAGAGGATCAAAAAATTTAAAAGAAAAAATTGAAACGTTGTGGCTCGGTAGATGCTCAACTGATGTGCCTGTTTAGTAGAGTTGAGTAAGACTGAGTACCCGGTCCATTTTCATGGAACCGGTCCCGGTCCTAGTTAGAACCAGGTCCAAAATTCCTGACCTAGTCCCGGTCTCCGTCCCGGTTGGAACCGGATCTAAAAATTCAGACCCCGTCCCGAAATCCAGAACTGGGTCCAAGTCCTGAACCGGGACCCATTTTTTTGTTCAGCCCTACCATTGAGTTTTAGGAGGAAAAAACCAATTTGTTATGTGATATGTTATTTTTAACTCCCTACAATAACAAGTTAACGTCTCACATGATCATATTGTTGACACCTAGGCTTGGCAAATGGGTCATTTAATTCGGGTAAGGATTAAGTTAAGTTTGGGTCGGGTCAAGCGACATTTCGGCTCAGTTTGATTCGGATTGAGTGAACGTCGGTTTAGGTTAACTTCGAGTCAATCAAATTTTAGTCCAATAAGCTTGTCATACAAACTAATGGACTTTGTCGAAAATTTCGGGTCAGTATAATTTGGTTCAAGTTAGAGTTGGGTAATAGGTCGTGTCGGGTCGGGTTCGTGTTCGTCTTGAACTTAAACGGGTTGAAAATTTCTCGACCTGAACCTAACCCATTTATTAAACGGGTTGAAAAACCTTGACCTGTACCCATTTAATTTTTAAACGGGTTGACCCGCTTAACCCATTTAAGACAAACAAGTCAAGTTCAATCGCCTAATTAACCATTTACACATTTAATATCTTCAACTAATACGTAATTATAGTGTTAGAAATTAAGTTTACATATCACATTAAATAATTATTCTTTAAAATTCCCCTGATTCGTCATAATTCACAATTTTTAAAAATTTTTATATTCTTCATTATCTAATAAAAAGTAAATGGAAAAATGAGTTGAGTTATTTAACTCATTTAATTAAACAGGTTAAATAGGTACTTTTTCGTGTCGAGAATCTCAACCTGCACCTAACCCATTTAATTAAACGGGTTAAATGTGTCAACCCATTTAATTAAACAGGTTGAAAATCTATACCCAAACCCACTTAATTTCGTGTCAGGTTCGGATCGGTAATAGTGTCGGGTTAGTTTTTTCCACCTCTAGTTCAAGTCAATTCAGGTTGCAGGTCTACTTTCAGGTGAGCTTATCTCAGATGTTGAGTCAGGCATAAATCCCAGTCATTCAGTTTGGATTTTAGATCTAGGGTTAATTTTGCTAAGTCTATTGACGCCATGCATCTAGGCAAAATTAGGAGGTGATCTTTTGTAAAAAAATTTGAAAAATTAAGATCATCAAATAAGGTTTCCTAAAATTCAGAGTCACCAAATGAGTTCTTCTTTATCTTGTTTTGACTTAAATCAATATGTTAGATTCTTATAGATAACTATTAATATCAAGTTAGAATTTTTATAAACAACATAGCCGGAGAATATAATATCCAATACGATCAAATTGCATCGAAAATAAGATTATGACATGAATTATTGTGAATTCATGAGTTATATCACATGGATACATATGTGTACACAATGTATGAACATTTTTACTTCTATATTGTCCCCTATTGCTTTATTTAATGTACTTGCAACATAAATCCTGAGGGCATGAATGGGTTGTTGTTTTAGTGTAATATTAACCGTAACGGAATTTTAAATTTGCATATTTATGCAATTCCACAGATGCCAAATCCTCCGACTAGATCCCTATAACGAGAAAAAGAAAACAAAAAAATTCAGTTGGGGTAGGACAGCCGTTTCAGAGCGCGCGCAAAAAATTAACGGCATACGGTATATAACTACCCCCTCCTTTCATTTCAAGAAACGATGCTGTGAAATCAAAGCAAAGAGAGAGAAATAAAAATCGAAGAATTACACAAGGAAAGAGAGAAAACCATCCTATCCTTGAGCCTCAACATTCATTCATTCATCCATTCATTCTTCTCCAACTCATCTGTACTTTGATCAACCTTGAAATTTCGAAGATGGCAAGTTCAAGCTCCTCCTCCCCCACCATGGACGTGAAAATCGAGACTGAAGATCAGAATACATTCACCCTGAGAATAGGCCAAAATGACACAGTTTATGCGGTCAAGGCAAGGATATGCAAGACCACAGGCACACCGGTGTTTCACCAGATTCTTCGCTTTAATGGCAGAACCCTTGACAACAGCTTCTACATTCACACCTATGAAATCACCCACAATTCGCGCCTTTCTCTCTGTATTCAAGACCCCTTAGCAGATTTAGGAGGTTTTCCTGCCCCGCCCATCAAAGCGGAGCTCTTGCTTAACGTGGCCAAACACCCTGAACCCTTTCTCAATCTCTCCGTCTACATCAGTGAAACTGTTCTGCAACTCAAACAAAAAGTGCTTCAACATTGCCAAGGTGAATTTCTTCTCTCCCTTTTTTTTTCCTTTCTGTATACTATTACTAATTTTATGTTTTAAATGGTTCTTGATGATCTGGGAACTAATCTAATTACCAACCTGTTCTTGAGAATCATGGAGTTAAAGTGATGCTAAGCAGTTCTTGAGAATCAGGGTCTTAATGTAATAGTAAGAAGTTCCTAATAATTTTCTTGTTAAAATTGTGTTTAATTTTGGGTTTTCACAAGTTCTTGGTAATCTGGGTATTAACTTAACACTAAGCAGTTACTGATGATCTGACTGCCACTAAACAGAAATTGAATGTGGGAATTTATCTAGTACTCAGCAATTCTTGATAATCCCAGTATTAATGTAATGCTAAAAACATCATAATCACTTTTCTGTGGAGTTACTTCTGTCCTGTTTTTTTTTTTGGGGGGGGGGGGG
>JAKOGI010003692.1:0-45207 GCA_029747015.1 Carnegiea gigantea
TTGTGTGTGTGTGTGTGTGTGTATATATATATATCTATATATATATATATATATATATAATTTTATCCTCATATATACATATATATATATATATAGATATATATATATATATATAAATAAGATGGATTGACATTAATGCCCCATATTAAATTAAAGAAAAAGGTGTCTTTCGAAATCATGATGTATAAATGTTGAATTCCAAGAGCACACAACCACAAGAGGGGGGTGAATTGTGGTGGTCGATTTTCGCCTAATAACTGACAAACAACCGTAGCACTTGATTGCAGATATTGTTTGTAAATCACAAACAACCTTATGCCTTGTTTGTAGCGGTTGTTCTCAATTGATTCAGTAGCGAAATTCAAAGTAATAAATGCGGAAATAAAGCACACACAATTTTTACGTGGAAAACACCTCTAGCCCAACTGAGGTGTGAAAAACCACGACCTACCTCGTGTAGGATTTAACCACTTCACTAACGGGCTGAAAACGTTACAAAAGCAACACTCCTTGTTACAACTTGTAACCCACGTAACCTTCTTCCCTAAGACAGGTTACACCACGTCCAATCTCACCAGATAGGACACGTCCAAAGTCCACACGACTGAGGACACACTCACTCACTTTCTGTTCTGAGAACAGGGGTACAAAACACCTTACTGGGGTGCTTCTGACTTAAGCAGATGTAAGGTACAATGAAGTCCTATTATGCCAAGAAATTGAAAGCTCAGTTAAGCATAATCTTCTCATGGTTTTTCTCTTTGAAATTTAGCTCTAAAAATCTCTTACTTCTTTGTAAAAACCGGATTGTCAAATGGGAGAGAGAATTTCAATATTTAAACGCACAACCCAACGGCTATTCTTTTCAAAAGATAGGGAAAATCCTCTATTTTTAGTCGCTTAGAAGATTCACCAAAGATTTCCAACGGCTAAGAGAGGAGAGAAGATTTTCTTAAAATATCTTGGCCGAGTAATCTAGCTTGAAAAGGATAAAATCTTGATTTATCCCAAATTCAATCAAGACCTAAAAATAAGGGATAAGAATCTTTCAAGAGAAATCTTTAGCAAAAACGGTTTTGCAATTTTTCAAATTCAAAACAAATCTTTTTAGATCTGGCGGCCAACCAATGCAAATTTCCAGCTAAGACTGATGTAGCTGCTGTAATTTTTGAGAACACCCTAGGCACCCTATTTGCAGGGTTGTTTGAAAATGGTGTCCCAAAGCAACTTTTCGAAAACCATTTTTAAGAAGTGCTAAAAATGATACTTTCAAGATTGACATATTAACAAGAGTCTAAAAGATAAAAACTAAATTAACCAAGACTCCTTGTAAGAATTAGTTGTCTTGTCAAGAGTGAATATGCTGCTCCAAAACACCTTGGTCACCTTGATTCCTTGGGTGATCTTGTGTAGCTGAATGTTCCTCAAGACTTAAACCATATGTGTTGTTTGCTGATCTTGTGTCACTGAAGCTCGGAACCTGTTCCTAAGACTTGTTCTCAACATTTAGCCACCAGGTTAATAAAATATCACAAACAGCTGTGTAGGAACAACAGTGTATTAGGCCCTGTTTGGAGAGCTTGTTTGGAACAACATTACTTATACAAATATGTTACTATTGGATTTGTTATCATCAAAACTAAATATAGTCAACAAATTCCCCCTTTTGATGATGACAAACCAAGTGACCATATTGACAAAATTAAAAAGCTTAACAACGTTTAATGCTGATAGGGATCCTTTAGGTGCTAGGTCATAGAGCACGTCATATGGTTTTATTCATATGGTCTTATTCCCCCTTTTGGCATCATTAAAAAGCATAAACAACAGTATGAATGTAAGAAAAGAAATATAGAGCATAAGGTGCAAGAAGCATCATTAAGGAGATATTGCATTAAAAACAGTACAATGCCAAAAACGAAGATGGGAGGAGACAAGAGAACAGCCTAGAGAATCAGGTTGCAGGGGGTGGTCTCGTTTACAGAGGAGGAATGCTGGGGGCAAGAATGGAGAGAAGGGCAAGCAATTCCTCATGGCGTTTGGCAGAGAGGGCTTGCTCCTCAGCAAGAGCAGCCTTGACAGCTGAGAGCTCATCCTTGAGGCGAGCATTGTCCTCAAAAACAGCCTCAAGTTTGATGGAAGGTTGCCCAGAAACAGGTGGTTGAGGTGGTCGACGATCCTGTTTGGAGACTGACCCTTCGCCAACCTCATAGCTACACCCGAGCAGAGTGTCAATCCCAATCTCATCAATGACTTGGGCCTCCACTCGCCGTGTGAGCACTATCCCAAGGTGCTTAAACACCCTTGTCAGCCGAAACCCATATCCAAGATCATGGGCCCGGGTGGTGTTCGCAATTCGCCCTATGTGGCGAATCATGATTGCAGGGAGGTTGATTGGTTCCTCCCGATCCAGTAAGTCCACCAGGCATTGATCGAGGGCATCAGCTGAGTTTCGCCCTTGACCTCGCGGAATTATGTTCTTGATAGTGAACATAAACAATAGTTGGTGCAGGGAGGTCATTTCACCCTTCTTAACAGAGAGGGGTGTTCTCAGGCCCTGTTTTTGACTGAGGCGTTGGGACACCTCTAGGAGCCTAGCTGTTTCTAGGGCTGTTTTGTCTTCCCTCACATACACGTCAAAGCCTTGGGAGGGTACTCCCAAAATTTTCCCAAGTGTGGGCGCATCAACCTTAATGCGTTGCCCATTCACAAAACTAGTCACCACCCCTTCGGTGACACTGCAGTTGGCGTAAAACTCAGCCAACTCAGGCACAGAACACCCCAGCTGGGTGTTTGCAAACAAGTCGAGCCAGCCTTGAGCGCGCAACTTGGTCAGGAACACCCCCAGACCCTGTTCCTCGAAAAAGCTTACATTCACTCCCTTCCCCCTGACGACATTGCGCTTAAGCAACTACGCATGTTTGTCAGACATAGGAGAGGGAGTGAAATGCTTTGGGCATTTGGCGGTAGGAACAGAGGTGGTAGCTTCTGGTAGGGGGGCTGTTCTGGGCTTTCGCTTGAGGGGTGTTTTTGCAGGAGAGGGCTTCACAGCAGGTTTAGTGGTTGATTTTGGAGGGGCTTGTTCTTCAGAGGACTCGGAGAACACCGGTGTCCCCTGTTTGAAGGTGGTGTTCTCAGAGTCAGAACTCGAGAACCCTTCGGTAGAAGAGGAGGAAATCTCCTCGATGACAGGAGCAGAGGGTTTGGAGATACTGTGAGAGGATTGAAAAGCTGTTCTCGCAGATTTGCGAGAAGGCTTGGAGGATTATGGAGAAGAGGGAGTTTGAGAGGGCTGAGACCTTGGTTGTGGCCGTGTTCTTGGCGTTCTGCTACGCCTGGCCACTATTTTCACCCTTTTCCTTTGCTCTCCAGTTTGAGTGACCGGAGTGGGGGTTTCAGCCTCAGAGAGAGAATCCTTCTCTAAACTCTCCTCTGATGTCTCATTCGACTTCTCTTGGAAGTCGACATTCAGATCCTCCACATACACACCTTCGACAAAGGCAGCCCCTGTTTCTGTCACTGTGTCAGGAAACAACCCAGAAGAACAGGGCTCAAAATTAAATCCTTCAGGGGTTTCCAAGAGTTGGTCTTGAGACCCCGATAGTGTACCCTCTGACTTGACTTTAATGGGACAAGCAATTGTCCCTACAAGGAACACCAATTCCCTTCCACGCTCGAAGGGAATATCATCCATCCCCATTCCCACTGATTGTAGGGACAAGCTTTTCAGGAATTTGAAAGGCTTGTACAGGATTGGGCGAGGGGGAGCAGGGATTGAGGACGCAAGAACGAGGGCTTTTGATTGAGAGGAGTTGTTGGGAGCCATTGTTACTAGAAGAGAGAGATTAGGGTTTAAGGTTTTTGCAGGGTTTTCAGGTTTTGCTTGTGTGCGAGATGAACGGCAGAACTGAGAACAGGGCATATAAAGAGAGAGAGAGAGAGAGCACCCAAAATCTTTAGAAGATTTCTCGGTTTGCAACGGGTGTGAGCATTAAAAGCTTGTGCCTTGGGAAGGAAAGAAAACACATCGAGCAACCAAGGGGCGTACCTGTTCTCTTCGTTATGCCTGTTCTTTGCCGTCTGATCTTGATTGGACTTAATGGTATTAAGGCGGCTCCAGTACATCCCCTTATGCTGCACTAAGTGGATAAGTAGAGACAAAATGCACACAATTCGAGTGTATGCAATCACATCCGTTGTTAATAAGATTTGCAAACAGGGGGAGAGAACAGGGTGTAAAGGTTGATCTTACCAAACCCAGTTCATGTTCTGGAAACAGGTATCTCAGGGTGTTCTCACCAACCCTAGTTCCAGTCTATTTCTCTCAAATTGATCTCTAGCTAGTGCCTTAGTGAATATATCAGCAATTTGATTTTTTGTTGTGCAAAAATTCATAGAGATTAAACCCTTTTCAACATTATCTCTCAAGAAATGATGTCGAATGTCAATATGCTTTGTTCTTTTATGTTGACATGGATTTTTGGCAATGTTAATTGCACTTGTGTTATCACAAAAAATAGGAATGCATCCAGTGTCAACACAAAAGTCCTTAAGCTGTTGCCTTATCCACAACAGTTGAGCACAACATGAAGCTGCTGCAACATATTCAGCTTCTGCTGTGGACATGGCAACAGAATGTTGCTTCTTGGTAGCCCAAGATACCAAACAAGGTCTAAGAAAGTGAGCCATACCTGAGGTACTCTTTCTATCAACTAGAATCCAGCATAGTCAGCATCAACATATCCAACAAGATCAAAATTGCAACCTCTAGGATACCATAAGGCTAAATTGGGTGTATGTTTCAAATATCTTAGTATCCGTTTCACAGCCTTAAGATGAGTTTCCTTAGGATTAGACTGAAAATGGGCACATAAACTAACACTAAAAACAATATCTGGTCTACTAGCGGTTAGGTATAGGAGTGACCCAATCATGCCCCTATAGAGTTTCTCCTTAACTGAGGGACTCCCATCATCCATAACCAACCTGGTTGAAGGAGAAATAGGAGTGTCTACGGGTTTGGCCAACTCCATCCCAAAACGCTTAAGTAGCTCCTTGATATACTTTTGTTGATGGATCATGGTGCCGTTTGGAGTTTGCTTGATTTGTAAGCCTAAGAAAAAGTTAAGCTCACCCATCATGCTCATCTCAAACTCACTCCTCATCATATTTGAAAATTCATTGCATAAATCATGATGAGTTGCACCAAATATAATGTCATCAACATATATTTGGACAATCAATAAATGTTCCCCCTTAGATTTTAGAAACAAGGTATTGTCTACCTTGCCTCTTCTAAAATCATTTTCAATTAAAAAACTTGACAACCGTTCGTACCAAGCTCTAGGAGCTTGTTTTAGGCCATAAAGAGCTTTGTCAAGTTTGAAAACATGGTTAGGAAATTCACTGTTTTCAAAACCAGGGGGTTGTTTGACATACACCTCTTCTTTAAGGTATCCGTTGAGGAATGCACTTTTCACGTCCATTTGATATAGCTTGATTTCCATATGAGCTGCAAAGGCTATTAAGATTCGAATAGCCTCAATTCTAGCAACTGGTGCAAAGGTTTCTTCATAATCGATCCCTTCTTCTTGATTATACCCTTGAACAACCAGCCGTGCCTTGTTCCTAGTGACTGTTCCTGACTCATCCAGTTTGTTTCGGAACACCCACTTGGTTCCAATGATTGTTCTCTCTGCAGGTTTAGGTACAAGGTGCCATACTTTGTTTCTTTCAAATTGATGGAGCTCTTCTTGCATTGCCGTGACCCAATCTGAATCTGCAAGAGCTTCATTCACACTCTTTGGCTCAATATTAGAGAGAAAAGCATAGAAAGCACAGAAATTCTTAAGCTTAGACCTAGTTTGCACTCCACTGTTAATATCAGACAGAATTTGATCAAGGGGGTACGAACTATGGTACTTCCATGGTCGTGGAGTAAGAGGATCCACAGACCCATGCTCTACTCTAGTCGTAATATCAAGCTTACGATCATCTCCTGAGCCTGTTTCTGCACCTGTTTGTAAGCCTGTTCCTGAAGAACATGGTCTCGAACAGGGTTCAACGGTGTTTCCCCCTGTTTGGTGTTCACCTTGCCTGCTGTTCTGAGGAACACCTTCAGGAGTTGTTTTCTCCATGGTGTTCTTACCTCGTTTATCTTGGAGCAACACTTCTTTTCGAACAAGACCTAATTCAAGTTCATCTTCCTGTGCATCATTCTCACTCAACAAGTTAGATTCATTAAAAAGCACATGCACACTTTCCTCAACACACAAGGTCCTTTTGTTAAAGACTTTGTATGCCTTGCTGTGAGAAGAATAGCCAAGAAATATTGCCTCATCACTCCTAGGGTCAAACTTTCCTAAGGCATCCTTCCCATTATTATGCACAAAACACCTACAACCAAATGTTCTTAGGTGCGTAATATTGGGTTTTCTGCCCTTGAAAAGTTCATAAGGAGTTTTGTTCAAAATGGGTCTGATCATGCATCTATTTATAATGTAACATGAGGTGTTCAATGCTTCTGCCCAGAAATACCTAGGAAGACCACTAGCAATAAGCATTGTTCTGGTCATGTCTTCCAGGGTGCGATTTTTGCGCTCAACCACCCCATTTTGTTGGGGTGTTCTTGGAGCTGAGAAGTTATGATCAACACCATGTTCATTACAATAGTTGATAAAACTTGCATTTTCAAACTCAGTTCCATGATCAGATCTCAAGCTAATTAAGGAGTGTCCTACTCTCTTTTCAACCTTTTTGAGAAAGGCAATAAAATTCTCAAAGGTTTCATCTTTGGATGCCAAAAACAAGGTCCAAGTAAATCGAGAGTAATCATCCACTACAACAAGCACATACTTTTTTCCACCTCTACTAGTTATCCTCATGGGACCACACAAATCAATGTGTAATAATTCTAGAGGTCGGGTAGTGCTTACACATTTTTTCGATTTAAAAGAAGATCTGACTTGTTTGCCTTTTGCACAAGCTTCACATACCTTGTCATCATTAAATTTGATGGAAGGTAGTCCAATAACCAGGTCTTTTGAAACAAGTTTGTTTAAAAGAGTAAGGCTTGCATGACCTAGTCTCTTGTGCCAGAGCATTATGTCATCATTCACAGCACTCAAACAAGTCAGGTTGTTTTGGGGAAGAGTGGAAATACATACTTTGTAAACATTTTTGTGTCGCTTCCCCCTTAATACGACATCTCCTGTGTTGACATTGACAACCAAGCAATGTGTTCGTGAGAACACCACTAGGTTGTTCTTGTCACACAGTTGGGACACACTTAGTAAATTATGCTTTAAACCATCAACTAAGTGCACATTATCAATTGAGTGGGAGAGAGTTTTACCAATGCTACCTACATCGATAATTGTCCCAGACTTGCCGTTGCCAAAAGCCACGCTCCCACCGGTTGAAGCTGTAAGTGAGAGAAAGTTTGATTTTTCTCCAGTCATATGCCGCGAACACCCACTATCAACATACCACAGCTGCCTGTTTTCAAGGTTGTTTTCTGATCTGTTTGACAGGGTGTTTCTTACCCTGTTTGCTGGGTTGTTTGTGGGGTTGTTCTCTCTTACTTCAGCCTGCAAAACAAATCACAGGTTAGTTTTGGGAACCCAGATCCACTTGAGTCCCATTCTTTTAGACAAGTAAAGCTCATCTTTTCTAATCCAGATTTGTTTCACATACCTTTCATTTTTTTCAATGACATACCTTCTCAGAGGACATGAATATCGATAGTGACCAGTTTTACCACAATGAAAGCAAACAATGTTTTCAGGTAATCCCACATACTTTCTATGAATTGGGTAAACTGTTCGTTTAGGCTTATATCCAAGTCCCTTTTTGTTTCGACTGTGGTGAGTGTTTAACCAATCAAGGGCTTGTGAGGACTTGTTCCAGCGCTTGGTTGTGATAAGCTCGGTTTCCAGTTTTTCTATATTAGCATACAAACCCTTGTTCTCCCTGAGCAAGGACTCAACCATTCCTTCCACCTCAAAGAGTTTTTCCTCCATTCGAGAATAATCTCCTTCTTTTATAAAGAGGTTTTCTTTGAGCGTATTAATATTTTCATGTAAGCCCAGTTTTTCATTTTTAAGGATCTCATTTTCTAGTTCTAGGTCTCGGACATCTCGTTTCAATTCAGCACAAGTATCCATCAAGGTATACAAAAGTTCTTCGAGAGTTGCTTTATTGAGACCACGTACCTTGTTCTTGAGATCAGTAAGACTGTTTGTTGATTCATCATCTGAATCCGTGTCACTTTGTGCCATGAGAGCTACAGCACCTTCATCAGTTTCAGACTCACCTTCATCCTCAGAGGAATCTCCCCAGGCAGCAAGCATAGCCTTCGAGAATCGTCTCCCAGAACTGCTTGCAGCTTGTTTTCTACCTTGTTTCCTGGGGTGTTCTTGCTCTTGCTCTTCTCGAAGTAGTGGACAGTTCTTCACAATGTGATCTGGTTTGCCACACTTGAAACACCCTGTGAACTGTTCTCGGGGGGTGTTTCTGGACTTACTGAAGTCTTTTCTTTTGCTGTTTTCTTTGACCTTTTTGAAGAATTTCTTGAACTTTCTTGTCATTAAGGCCATCTCTTCATCCTCAAGGTCAGAGTCATCATCCTCTTGTGCTTTCAAGGCAAGCCCACGATCCTTCTTCTGCTCCTCTTTTTGTTGTGAGTTCTTTCTGAGTTCATAGGTTTGAAGATTGCCAATCAACTCGTCGAGGGTGATCTTGTTCATGTCTTTAGCTTCTTGGATGGCTGTCACCTTCGCTTCCCAAGACCGAGGCAAAATCCTTAGAATCTTCCTCACCAGCTCTTCTGTGGTGAAGGATTTTCCCAGGGATTTTAGCTCGTTTGTTATGTGGGTGAAGCGTGTGTACATATCCATCACGTTCTCACGATCACCCATATCAAACAACTCATATTGCCTCATAAGTAGCTCAATACGTGATTGTTTGACTTGACTTGTTCCTTCATGAGCTACTTGGAGGGCATTCCATATCTCCTGAGCTGACTCACACTCCGAGATACGTGTATATTCATCTGGACCTAGGCCAAAATATAATAGCTTCTTGGCCTTGGCATTCTTTTCCATTTTCTTATAGTCTTCACCATCAAACTCTATGGGTTCCTTGGGAACCTTCTTACCATCTTCAAGCACCTTGGTGGGAACAAGGGGCCCGTTCTTGATGAGCATCCATAATTCATAATCTTCTGCCTGAATATAGTTCTCCATCCTATTCTTCCACCAACTATAATGTTGGCCGTTGAAATAGGGTGGACGAGTAATGGATTGCCCTTCAAGGATTCCTTGTAGTGTACTCATCTTCAGAATCTCTCAAGGTGTTAGCCATTTTGAGAGAACCCGCTCTGATACCACTTGTTGAATTCCAAGAGTACATAACCACAAGAGGGGGGTGAATTGTGGTGGTCGATTTTCACCTAATAACTGACAAACAACCGTAGCACTTGATTGCAGAGATTGTTTGTAAATCACAAACAACCTTACGCCTTGTTTGTAGCGGTTGTTCTCAATTGATTCAGTAGCGAAATTCAAAGTAATAAATGCGGAAATAAAGCACACACAATTTTTACGTGGAAAACACCTCTAGCCCAACTGAGGTGTGAAAAACCACGACCTACCTCGTGTAGGATTTAACCACTTCACTAACGGGCTGAAAACGTTACAAAAGCAACACTCCTTGTTACAACTTGTAACCCACGTAACCTTCTTCCCTAAGACAGGTTACACCACGTCCAATCTCACCAGATAGGACACGTCCAAAGTCCACACGACTGAGGACACACTCACTCACTTTCTGTTCTGAGAACAGGGTACAAAACACCTTACTGGGGTGCTTCTGACTTAAGCAGATGTAAGGTACAATGAAGTCCTATTATGCCAAGAAATTGAAAGCTCAGTTAAGCACAATCTTCTCACGGTTTTTCTCTTTGAAATTCAGCTCTAAAAATCTCTTACTTCTTTGTAAAAACCGGATTGTCAAATGGGAGAGAGAATTTCAATATTTAAACGCACAACCCAACGGCTATTCTTTTCAAAAGATAGGGAAAATCCTCTATTTTTAGTCGCTTAGAAGATTCACCAAAGATTTCCAACGGCTAAGAGAGGAGAGAAGATTTTCTTAAAATATCTTGGCCGAGTAATCTAGCTTGAAAAGGATAAAATCTTGATTTATCCCAAATTCAATCAAGACCTAAAAATAAGGGATAAGAATCTTTCAAGAGAAATCTTTAGCAAAAACGGTTTTGCAATTTTTCAAATTCAAAACAAATCTTTTTAGATCTGGCAGCCAACCGAAGCAAATTTCCAGATAAGACTGATGTAGCTGCTGTAATTTTTGAGAACACCCTAGGCACCCTATTTGCAGGGTTGTTTGAAAATGGTGTCCCAAAGCAACTTTTCGAAAACCGTTTTCAAGAAGTGCTAAAAATGATACTTTCAAGATTGGCATATTAACAAGAGTCTAAAAGATAAAAACTAAATTAACCAAGACTCCTTGTAAGAATTAGTTGTCTTGTCAAGAGTGAATATGCTGCTCCAAAACACCTTGGTCACCTTGATTCCTTGGGTGATCTTGTGTAGCTGAATGTTCCTCAAGACTTAAACCATATGTGTTGTTTGCTGATCTTGTGTCACTGAAGCTCGGAACCTGTTCCTAAGACTTGTTTTCAACATTTAGCCACCAGGTTAATAAAATATCACAAACAGCTGTGTAGGAACAACGGTGTATTAGGCCCTATTTGGAGAGCTTGTTTGGAACAACATTACTTAGACAAATATGTTACTCTTGGATTTGTTATCATCAAAACTAAATATAATCAACAATAAACAGTGTCAAGTATTAGTTAACTCGTTGATATGGGACACAGAGGAGTTTTGTACTCTTTGGCGCAAGTGCACAAAGTGGCTACAGCTAGCTGGTAAATGCAAGTCGTTCATTGAGAGTTGTGATTAAATACCTAAATTACCCTCTGTGTTTCAAACTAGGCAAGCGAACGGTAATGAATTCAAGAATTAAACTAAACCAAGCAAGCCATACAGGGGCCTGGGATTAAATACGTAAGTTACTCTGAGTGTTTCAAACTAGGCAAGCGAAGAGTATTGAATTCAAGAATTAAACTAAACTAAGTGAGCCATAAAGGGGCCTGGGATTGTGAGTTTTCCCCTCGAGGGACTAACTAATCAAGTTTAGCCCTAACTTATCCAACTCTATGCTAGCATTAGGAAGAGTCGGTTGAATCACCAAAGCTCACCCAGGCCTTCTTTAGATTTTTGGCTTAGTCTAATGCGCCTATTTGCTTATTTTTATGGGTTAGCTTAACTAGGCTGCAAAGTAGCAACCCCTTACTAGTCAGGATTTGGACCATTGTCATGTCAAAATTCTGGCTATTCTCCCTTACAACACTAAGAATCTCATCTTTCAGTACAAGCAAACTACCTAAGATGCAGATGATAACTCTTTCGAATATTTCATCAAACACGTGATGAGTATGGTAGAAATATCATAATTATACGCATAATCATGGGGATTTAGAGTTCAATACAAGGCTAACTAAGACCCATCGAACTAATCATAACCAAAGTCAACTAACCAACCACTAACTAACATCTAATTGAAGCAAGATCAAACAATACACCAAACTACTGACAAAACAAATGAACGTGAATTAGAACGAAAATCCAATCTAACATGCTTTAATTATTAATTACAATGATAAACACAAAATCACAATAATGACCAAACAATTAAACTTAATATAATATGCACAGACATTAATCTAACAAAATAAACAAGCATGAAAACATGGAACAAAGAGAGAAAGGAAAAGAGAAAATTTAGTCTAAATTAGCTTGAAATCTTCGAAATACACCTCTTCAAAATTAATCAACCCTCATTTAGCCTAAATGTCCACTAATTTATTCCCTTTCATGAGATTTAGGGGCCAGACCCTAGCCTAAAAAATAGGAGAATAAGTGAGAATGAAGATGATCCCAAAAAGGACTAAAATTAGGTATATATAGGTCTATGTATCATAAAAGTAGCATGATCGTGTCTGATAGAACAATTGGTGTTGTCAGCTTGCCAAAAATGGAGTCCATGCCTCGTAGTGGCATAGTCGTGTCATTTGACACTCGCGACGATTCCACCAGCTTAGTTGACGCTGCATGATATGTAATCTCTCTAACTCTACGTTTTTTGCTCCTTTTCACTTTATCTTCAATACTGGACGCTGCCTTATCTTCCCAAATCAACTTTAAGTTATCTAAAGTTACACAAATCATCCTTGGTTGACTTTTCATTGCTTTCGCTCCAATTTCACGACATTTGCTCGATTAAATTCATTAGCTACAGGAGTAAATAAAATAAATAAAAACTCTAAAAATTATATTATTATAAAACTCAATAACTAGATAAAACAAGGGATACAAATGATGTAATCTTTACAACTAGATGCTATATGATAAATTATGAAAAGGGTAATATTAAAAAAAAAAACTTAAATTTCACTACCATAATAATCTTTATACCTCTCATACATACAAAAACTAGAAAGATCTATTCGTCAACACTTTGAAGATGAACGGAAGTCTCTATGAGGATTTACCTTGTCTAAAATTGCAAATTATAAGATAATTGTGAAAGCATGTGGCACAAAGTACATGGTATTCCTCTTGGCTTCAAAATATAAATTAAGCACGACATGCTTATGTCAGAAAAAATAGTTGATGATCCAATAGATTATTGTGTTTGTATTCTCAAGGGCTAGGTTTGAATCTTTCCATTGACAGCATCAATTTGCCCCCTTTGTGAAAGATTCTTTTATTGAGTGTTCAGCATTGTATGTTTGCATTCTCAAGGTGCATTTTAAAATTTTATTTTTTGTCTAATGGGCATAGAGAAAATAAGCATACAATTTTGATTGAGTCTCTCCCTTGAACTTAATGTCAAAGTCAAGAAGTTGTACTTGAACTCTGTACTCGCTATGAGTATTTTGAGTAAAAGTCAAATTCATTTAAATTTATATGCCAGCATGCCTCATGTGATCTATGGAATACTTCATACTCACTTAAGTTATAACTATTCAAGAGTCCTTCCATGCAAATTTGACTTATAATCAAGCCATCTAAATATATAAAGTCAAGTCACTTAGTGTGCAACTAAAGATCCATTTCTAACTAAATCAAAAGATCATGACATAGACCAAGAGTTATTCATAACTTAGAGTCAGGATAACCTGAACAAAAGTTAAGTTGAACCATCACAACAAAGTCAAAAAGCTTAAAAAGCTCTAACCATCACCTAAATCATAACACAATAAACAAAATCTAGAAATTGAAACAGTTATGTATTCATTTTGGAATCATAATCACTTGCAAATTATACAATTGCAAATTCATGAACAATAATTATCAAGTGAGAACTGATATTATGGGCCACTTTCCTATATTTGCTCATGTAAATTACATTTTATGTTAGCTTCATTTATTTCTTATGATTGAGTATAAGTATGATAATACATTTATTGAAATGATTTGTAATTAATATCATCTCATATGATATTTGACAAAATACTCATGACTCCTCATGGTTTGAATCCATGAGCTAAAAATACAACAAGCAAAATAGGTCTCAAGCCAAAAGGTGGTATCTTCAATTCAAAAAATTTGTCAAAACTTGAAAGCACAAGCATTTGAATCAGAATAGCTATCAAGCCAGAAGAAGCAAGCCTATTACTATCAAGTAACAAAAGTTCAATGATACTTTTACCATTTCGGTCACAAAAGTTCAAATCAATAATGATCTCTACTTCAAGCCAAATTTGACAATAAAACCAACTGAAAAAAGATGATAAGTCGTCTCCATGTAGTTGACAAATAGAAACAACACTCATGAAAGGTCATAGTACTTGAATGCAATATTGCATTTTGCGGAATCAAGAGCCAAAATTATAAAACACAACTCCAATAGCTAATTGATGTCGCCAGCGATCTTCTAGCATCAAAAAGTGCTATATACAGAAGACCCAAGAACATGTTGGAGTCTTGAAGAGAGGAAGCAACACAACCAAATTCTACACTCCTATTCTTAAGTGTTCTCGTGTGCTCAAAAGTTGTATTTATACTCTTGTAGACGCTAGCAAGGCAGAAGAGTTGAGGAGAATTCTTCTATAAACAAGTAGGTATTGCTAGCCTATAGGAGACTTTGAGTGAGTCTACTCATGAAGGTCCTTGAGTATATTGCTAGAACTCTAGTGATAGAACCATGATGAGTTATCTCTCTAACAAGGACTTCATGTACATATGTTTACAAGGGACCTTGAACATATTGTCAAAGTTCAAGAGCTATCTTTGATGTGTTATGAATAAAGACGAGTTAATGCAATTATTGAAATATTAACGTGGAGTGTGGTGTTACTACATAACCCTATTGGATTAGGTGAACATTTGTGAACAAAAACTTTGCATTATCTCCTTCATGTTTTTGTCTAGCACAAAACCTCTAAGCATTTGTTTTCGACAATGGAGAGTCCAGGTATCTAAATTTAGCTCTATCTTGCTATCTTACTAATCGTCAAACTCAGTTTTTAAAGTGTTTAAATTTTTATTATCACCCTTTTTGCTTAGGGCGGTTTCAAGAGAAAAATCTTCTCCAACTGCTTTCTCTAGTCAAATTTGGTTTGAAATGTATATCATATTCGATTGCTTGAAACCCAAATAGTAAAATGTACCTCGAGATTTTCTTCCTTGACATGGACAAGTTTGCTTCTTTTGGCTTGGTAGTCTTTCTAGGCCAGATGACTGTTCTTTCTAGTTTTAGCAAACTTTTTAAAAATTGGCAAAATGCAACTTTTGGCTTGAGGTCCATTTTCCTTGTTTCATTTTAAATTCATGCATTCAAAACGTACAGCGTAATAAGTATTTTGCCAAATATGGACAAAGAATAACATTAGTCACAAATCATTTCAATAAATGTATTCTCATATTCGTGCCGAACTATAAGAAATAAATGAAGTCACCATTTCATAAAATTTAGGATGAGCACATTAATGGGAAATGCCCTATGAAAATAATTTTTAGACAATAAACATTGGCACCAAAAATTGCTAGCGCAAATACTATATTTGATAATTTTTTAGGAATTTATTAGTTAAGCATATAACTTTCTGGGTTTTTGGACTTGGTTTATTATACTATGATGTGGGATACACTTAGAGTCCTCTTAACTTTGTTGCAATGGTTTACTCTGACTTTCATTTAGGGTTCCATCATGTTTAAAATTTTTTTCGGAGTATTGGAATTTGTTGCCCTCTGGGATGGTGCTGAGACTAGGCCACTTATTGTTTGATCTAGCTTATATCTTAAATACTCAAAAAAATAACTAGAGCATACTTAAATTAACTAAACAAGTATTAATTAAGCATTAATCTTAGACTAATTATGATTAATTAAACTAATCAAAACAAGAGTATAACTAATGAAAACAATCAAAAGCATGATTCTAACTACTAATATACCAATGAAGCACCAAATTATCTAACAAAGCTTAAAACTTAACTGAGAAAAGAGAGAACCTCCATTGTGGGAGCAAGAGAGGCAAAATGGCAATGATCCTCCGCTAAACTTTCCTAATCTCACTAATCTAATCCATAGCCAAGAAAAATCTCAAATTTGAATGGGTTTTAAAACCCTAGCTTGAAAGAGTAAGAAAATCATTAAAAATTGCAACACTGAAAGAGAGATTAAGAAAAGAGAAGCGTAAAAAAACCAAAATGAAATGGCAACCCATCTAACTTTAAGCATCAACCAAGTCAAGTCTAGCAACTTTGAAGTATTGGAACCAAGAACATAATAAGAGAAAGCCTGAAATAGCAAGCAAATGGGAGCAGAGAAGAGAGAGAGAGAGAGAGAGAGAGAGAGAGAGAGAGAGAGAGAGAGAGATTCATTAACTTTAAAGCTTGTATAACTTGAATGTGGCTACTGGTTAAACTAATTCTACACTGGTTTACGTCCAAGTATTGACCTAAGAACCATAAAAAGTAAGTTAAAACCAAAAACCCTACTTAAAACTTACTTAATTTATGAAAGGGGAGAAGTTATAGATGTGGAGTCATAGGAATGGCTATGCCATTCCCTAGAAAAAGGATAGTAGCAGTTATAGGCAGATTGTGCCACTTTGCTACTCTTTAATTTTGGTTTGTTTCTACTCCAGCTTCTAGGACTGATTAACTCGGTCGTGCTTCATTGTTATCTAGGGTTAACTCGACCATCCTTCGTGGTTAACACAACTGTACTGCATTTTCCTTATGCCTCTTCAAGTCAAGTCCTGTGGTCTTGTCCTGAGCATATTTTTCACAATTTTTCTGCTATTTGTGTTGTAATTTTAAATGCCCACAAAAAAGCCTAATTTAGCAATTAATATGAGCTAAAATATAAGTGAAATAAGGTATATGTCATGTTTTGAGCCCGAATACTTAACTATAAGTTATGTACAACTCCAACTCTATGTTAGGGTTCTTTGACTTTGTTAAGGATGGATCTTTTGTTACATAGTAAGGGACATGAGTTTATCTATTCGATAGCTTAATTTTAAGTCCAATTTGTATGGATTAACTGTGAAGTTGTTATCCTTATGTGAGCATGTAAGTGATATCATATAATTTCCATGATTTGTGCAAGCATTAAGTTAATACAAATGAATTGGCCTTTCACTAAAACCAATCGAACAATTACAGAAATCAAATGTAGCTACTTGACTCTAACATTGAGTTTAAAATGATAGGTTCCATCATGTAATACTCTCTACATAATGATCTAATGATTAACGAATTATAAGTATTAAATTTAAATCCAATTTTAACTATATAAGACTCATATGCCCACCCAAAAATGCAAGAAATAATGTTGTTTTACTAGAGTATTCAGACATTAGTTATACACTTGATCATTAATTTATTAAATGAGAAATGGACTTGCAAGTGATATTTATATGTACACTAATCGAGTGCATGAATGAGCATATTTTTTAGTGTTTGCTATGTTGGGTTAATTTAACAGGGTTTTTTTTTTTTCAATACAATGGTAAAGGAACAAATACCAAAATTAGGTGGCTCTTCTCGCAAGAGTATGCCGGCCTAATAACATTCTCTCCTGTAATTGATCTAAGCACTGGCAAAAAATATAAATTAGATGAAAGAACCAACAATATAGTGCCCAAATTTGAATATCTAGTCTGTTGCCATATTTGCGTATCTGAACATATGATTAGCAATAATTTGGATGCCCTTGTACGATTAATTGATGGTAATCCACTTGAATTGCTACATATAAACCGTCCCCACAGTGCCCTTGCTTCTGCTATTAAACTCATGATTGCACCATAGTGAGTTGATCCTACCTTGAGTACTCCACTTGTCTAATCATGATGGATGAATCCACCGGCTGCTGAAGAATTAATGAGGGACTTGTTCAAATTGAGTTCGACAAACCTAGGAGGAGATAAGTGTCATATCACAAGATGAAATGAGGTGGGAGGGGAAAAAGAAGCCCTTCTTAATTTAGCATTGACCAACTTGCAATTGGATTCTCCATTTTGCACTAGCTTTTTTTTAACTTTATTATCAAGCTATAGGTTAAAAAAAATTCATTTTTGAACATTGTTCTGCTCCTTAACTTCCAAGTGCTCCATAGATTAACTTTTGTTTTATCTTTGGATTATATAAGGAGTGGATCCTATCAAAGCTATGATGCAGGTCTTTGCATCTAATAGGGGAAACATAAAAAAGAAGCCACTGATGTTTATCAACCACTTCCCAAACTTTATAATGATATGGCAATCCTTAAATAGATTATCTAAAGGTTCAATATCACCAAGAACGGGTATGTTGTTTCAATATTTAATCCCCTTCTGAGAGGAGTACCTCTTAGTGGTAAAACTTTGTGATAAAGTTGTCATAAAAACTTTGATTTTCGGCATAGTGTCAATTTTCTAGATCTGATTTCCATTTAGTTGTCTCATGGCTTAGAATTCCATGACCTACCCATGTGGCACACTTTATGGAGAAATCACCAGAACTATTCAACCTCTAACACAAGGAGTCTTTTATTTCATTCACATGGATTGGGATATTTTGAATCTTTGGGACGATAGGGTGACCTTAAGGACTTGGTTGAGAAGTGGGATTCCACTATGATTGATGCATGATAAAGTTACTGTCTTTTACCTCTAGGTAGGAATATTTTCATCATCAAGATCTAAGATATTAGCTAAGGTTCTATTTCAATCCAGTTATCAAACCAAAAGGAAATTTGATCTCCTTTCTGCACTTTTTAGATAATACTAATTCTGAGTAAATCTGTACATCTCAAAATACTATTTCAAACAGGTAAGTCGATATCCATTTTTCTAAAGTTACATAAGTTGGAATAGTATAGATACTTTGTAATCATAGATTGTACCCACAAATTAGGAGCCTCCATGAGCATTTTTCCATGCTAATTTATGTAGTAAGACTTCATTGGTTGCCTACATTTTGAATAGTCTGAGTCCGCCTACACTTTTAGGCATGCATATCTTATTTGATGCTATTATAGGTAGCTCTTTCTCTGTTTTGTTATTTTCCAAAATATTTCTTGATTGCATTTGTCTAAATAATTGGCTGTCTCGTTAGGAAGTTCAAAAAATTGCATAGTGCGAGCTACTAATGATTCCAGATTGGATTGAATCAAGATTGTTTATTTTACCTTGGATAGATAGTTGGCCTTCTAACCTTTTAGTTTCTTTGTTGCTTTAGTAATAATTTCTTGAACAGTAGTGCTCGAGGTTTGACCTTAAAATTTGGACAGCCCATGTACTTACCTGGAGATTTCCTCTATGAAGTACTGAGTATAGTAGTTACTAACTGTTTATAGGCAGCAGTAGTAGTACGTGAGAAAGTCAGGTCAGATTTATGAAAGTTGATGATTTGCCCTAGAGTAGTGCAACAATGGTCGTGCACTGATTTCAGCTTATGAAAACTGTCAGAATTGGCTTTACAAGAAAGTATGAAATTGTTTGCAAAAAGAAGACACCAAATTTTGATATTACCATGGCTTATTTTAAATCCTACTCCCGATTCATGGGTAATAGATTCTTTATGCAACATAGTGTTAAGAGCTTCTAAACACATGACACAGATATAGGGGGAGAGTGAATCTCCTTTTCTGATCCCTCTCGTGGGTTCAATTAATCTATTTGGTTAATTATTAACAATGAGCGAATATGAGACTAAAGAAATACATTCTTTAATCCATGAGATCCAAGTTGTGTGGAACCCCCAATTCATGAAGGTACTTGAGGATAAATTTCCATTCAATTCTATCATAAGCGTTTTTCGTTTTTCATATCCAATTTGATAGCTACACAAGCAGACTTGGTTTTAAGGGTCCTAAATTTATATATAATCTCATAAGTAAGCAATATATTGTCATGAATTGATCTTCCTGAGGCAAAGGCACTTTGGAAAGGAGAAATTAATTTATCAAGGATCGACCTCAACTTATTAACCAAAATCTTAGAGATAACTTTATAAATAATCGAGCATAAACTAATGGGTCTGTAGTGATTACCCTGTGAAGGATTGGTCACTTTGGGAATAAGAGCAATGAAGTTATGATTGATTTACTTTAGTATCCTGTCATTTGTAAAATAAAAAAAATATTCTATTACTTAGTTAAAAGATTGTTCTTGATAATATGACAATGGTTCTTAAAAAAACCTACTCCGAAGCTATCTGGGCCTGTGATTTTATTAGAATCGATACTAAAGAGCGTGCTTTTTACTTCTTCCAAGTTTTGAAGTTTGGTTAGTCCTTAATTATCACGATTCGAAATAATTTTACGTAGCCCCAGCTCAGGGATTGTTCTATTGGTTGCATACGCAGACCTAGTATAGTCTGTGATGAATTGAAAAATGTTCCCTACTAGGAAACTTCTTTTATTGAAAGCTTAAAGGTGGAAATATTACAATGGAAAGCTTTGAAGAGGGACTCAAGTTAAGATCATTAGAGATGCTTGCTCATAGAGAAATGGAGGATCCCGACTTCTCTTTTGCTCAAGAATGTTCAAATGACCATGTCACTTCTCAGCACTTAACCTCTCCTTTTATAAAGGGGACGGGGTACAAATGATACCCTGTTGGCTATAATGCACACTGATTTTTCACATGGCTACAATACACTTTCTGACTCTTCACATAGCTACAGTACACACTTTATTTTACAGATCTGACACTTGTTAAAATAGTATAATAATAGAGCAACCACTTTTCAGAGCTTTTAATGATGACAAGTAATCATCTTTATTGAGATTCTACATGCCTTCATCTCCAATTATATTTTTCAGACCATTATTATCTAGATATTCATCATAATCTTTATCAAGTTGCTTAAGACGCTCTGGATCCTATTTTTTAAATAATTCAAGAAGATATTTCTTTTCTTTTGCTGATAAGAATTTTTAAGTTCTAGCGTCAAAGAGATAATCAAAAATATCTTCTGACACTGCTCCTTCCACCTTCATGTACTCTTTAAACTCATTACCATAGGCAAAAGTAGTGTTTTTACAATGTATTAATATTTTTCCTTATTCAATTAATACCCAACATTGATGATGGATGTTAAAAAATCCAATGGCTCTTGCTAAAGCAGGATCAGTAATTAATTCTCGTCGTTCAGGAACCCATTCTTATCGTTGATCATAAGGATCATCGTAATCAACGATCTGAGTAAGATAATGAGCTGGTTTGGCCTTTTCATTTTCATATTCGATTAATGCACTATACACTTCCAAATTTAGATATTTGCTAACTGGAATTTTTGTTGGACCTTCAGGAGATGTAAGAATCCAATGGATTCTTCAGAACATGCATTGCTGAAATTTTGTTAGTCTTGAGAAAAATGGGAATTTTGGATCTGGGATTTCTATAAAGTAAAGTATCATCCCGTATTCTCAAACTTTAATGACAGGGTCATTTGGAGATATTGAATTTATTGGGAAACTAACACCACCAACTCCAGACTTATTAGAAAAGTAGATAGTTGTACCCCATGATTTCTAAATATTATAGGAATAATGATGGTAAAAGTCGATGCAGGCTGCATACCACTCATTGAACCATTTTTCTTGAAATGAGAACTTATTTTTTTCTTGAATATCATAATAACACCATAGATAATTAACTTGTAACTCTAGAAGGGAAAATCTTTGGGTTATTAGGTAGGCTGTAGATAGTGAACCAAAACATGATCTACTTTTTGTATGGAATTTCAAGTTATCAATAAGGACTCCACTAGAAAGAGAAACCCGTTCTAGTAGGAATGGCATTTCATTATGGATTTCCTCCTTTTCTGACAGGAGGTCGGCTTTGATGATCACCATTGGCGAGTTTTCAAGTTAAACTGTCTGTCAGAGAGTTCTTCGATCCCTATATATGTTTAATAAAGAAGGTAAACTAGTCAAGCCATAACTACCTACTCAGAAGTCACCCTTGCACTTGCATATTTTATAAATTCTTTTTCATAAAATCAAGTATTTCCCTACAATCAGTTCAAATAAGAAAAGATTTTGGGGCTAAAAAGATTAAAAACTTTTCAATTCACTTTATGATTGCGAGGATTTCTTTTTTCATTGTTGGATAGTTGCATTCTGTTTTATTAAAACTTTCATTGTAATATTTGTAGAGTTTTTCGCCTTCTTTCATTTTCAGTACTACGCTCCAATACTTGTTGTTGGCATCTATCTCAAGAACTAAGTCATCTCCCTCATTAGGTAAATTAAGAACATGAATATTTTTATACATCTTTTGAAATTCTGGACAATCTTTGAATCGTTAGTGGTTTATGTCCAACTCACATTTTTTTTGAGTTTTTGTTGCAATGGTTTTCTTAGTTTAGCCAAATTTTAATGAAAATCTGAAGAATAGGTAAGGCATCCAAGAAATCTTTCCAGCTGCTTCCTATTTTCAATCTTTTCAGAAAAATTTTCTTTTTTTTTCAGAATATGTTTTTGTAAAATGATCTGTCCAGGTTTTATCTCTAGGCCTAAAAACTCAATCTCTTGTTCTGCATAAATACACTTGTTCTTATTAAGTATAATACCATGGCTAATGCATCTTTGGGTGAAACCCAAGATATCATATTTGTGTTGGTCTATGGTGTTGGAAAAGATAAGGATATCATCAATGTAAACTAAATAACAATGATTAAGATCTTTGAAGATGTCATCCATTCTTCTCTTGAATATTTGGGGTGCATTCTAAGATCAAATGGCATTACTATCAACTCATAACGTCCTTATGGGGCACTAAATGCAGTTAAATGAAGATTTTTCTCATCCATTTTTATCTGCCAATAACCACTTTTGCAATCCATGTTCGAGAAACAAGAGGCTCCTTGAATTCTGTTGAAAGGACTATTTTGTTAGGAATATAATGACCATCAACGATAGTATTATCGTTAAGCTTTTTGTAATTGATTACGATTTTAACTTTTCCTCTTTTTTCTGCAACATGATTTGTTACCATGAAAGCAGGACTAGTATGAGAATTCTTGCTGTTTCTGATTAACCCTTTATCCAGAAGTTCTTTAATTTATTTATCAAATTCTTAGATATCCTAGTGTGTATACACCATTTGTTTAACTCGGATAATAGTATTGGGATTTAATAGAGTGATTTTGCCAAATGTTTTATATTTATCTCAAAACTTTAGTGGATTATTAGAGTAGAGTTCTTTGCATAATTTTTCTTGTTGTTCGATAATTTTCTCTTTAATAGATAACTCGAGTAATGAAATTGTTAATGATACCTCTCGTTGTGCCGACATTACCTTCTCACTACATTGACTGCGTGTAAATTTAATTTTCTGATGAGTGTAAGCCTTACTTAATTGTTCAATAGGAACTGAGTGGCCATTAATTGTGAATATTGTCTAGTTTATGGTCTATGTGCATAGAGAATATAATCTCTAAAAATTATTTTCAATAATCATATCATGAGAGGGTAATCAGTAGCCCATGAAACTGATATAATGCATTAAACTCCTCCTAATTTTATGGTTAATCCTTTTATTACCTCATTGTGACTCATGATGCTATTATCTGCTATCCTCACTTGTAAAGAATTTGTAGCTCTTTTCCATATAAACTCTGAAAATAATGATCTTTTTCCTATAAACTCTGAAAATAATGATCTTTTCCCAAAGCATATAGAACAACCACTATCTCTATAAGCACACAACTCATATTTATTATATCCTCTAAGCATATATTTATTGGAATATAAATGCTATTAAGATTTATGTTGGTGACTTCATAGCATATCTCCATAGTCATATTTTTTACTAATTCATTCTCATGAATTGGCTCATTAACAGTTTTTGTTTCATACCCAATGACCTTTCTATCTAGACTCATACCTTGGTCTACACTGAATCTTGCAGATTTAAAACTTATTCTACTCACTTTACTGGTCATGCTAATTGTATCATCTTCTTTAAGCTCTTCTTTAGCTGATGAAGATTATTCTCCCCAATCGGATCTTGTACTCATGCTTTTAATAGTTGAGGCGTAACGATGATTTTACCTTCCTCATTAATTTTTATTATACTTTTCTTATTGATCTTTGTTGGGTTGGCAAAGCTAGATATCCATGAACGATCGATTTTTATCTCCTGAGGATTGGACATAATCCTCTGGATCTTTTGCATAGGAGTAGGACTTTCAAATTTTTCTGCTTCTATAATTGTTACCTTAGTCATTGGGTCTATCGTATTATCTAATTTGTAGATAATTTTTTTAAATATCCTTAAAGGATATCCTCCTCTTTTCATGTCCATTCCAACTGTTTTTATCTTAAGGGTTAAGAAGGTTTTAGCAAACTCATCCTTTAGATTCACATAATATCCAGGTCTACAATTAAATCCTACCAATCCATTACATAAGTTAGTCTTTATCCTTGTGATAATTTGATTATTAAACTTGGTATGCCTAATATCACAGAGGAAAGCATAGAGATCAATATCTTTACCATAATATTATAATGGAGTGATTTAAACTTGGACACTTCCAAGATGGATATATCTATACTTTCTATCTTTGCTATTCTTAAGGATGTTTTCCCAATTAATGAGATTAACTTCTCTTACATCATGCTCACAATATTTGATTTCTAGATCTCCTTCCATCGTCTCATATACATATTTGCTTTTTAATTAAAAGATGGACTTTTTATAGATCATATCTTTCTGGATTATGGGAAGAACTCAATCTCCTTTGACTTCTTTGTTATCATTGTCTACAACAAACTCTTATCCTTGAAGATCACCAAGACTGATTGAGCCACTTTCCATCATATGACTTGTTTCTTCATAATCACTTTCTTCATATTCATTGTCCATTATAATTTCAACAATTCGTTTGTTGTTAATTAGGGTCAGGTCTAACGCCTCATCTTCATTAAGCTCAATATAATCTAGGCTACCCAAGGTTTCAATAAACTTGTTATTCTTCCAATTTTTGCATTTGTTAGCATAATGTCCTACTTCTCTGTATGCCCAGCATTTGCAGTTGTTTTTCCTGCAGAACAATAAGATGCTTTCCTAAAAAATCTTCGTTTTTTAGAACTTAATTTGTTATAATATTTTCTCCTATATTTCTCTCCCCTCTGCTTATTAAAGCTCTTTTTTTAATAAAATTTTCTCTTCCTTATCTTTTCAGGTTCTTTCCCCCATTGGTGAGGTGAATCTCAACACGTTAGGAATTGCTTCTTAATTTTCTTCTGCTTTAGGAGATCAAGACATTGATCGTTAACCCATTTTCTTAAATAAGAGATTCTTAAGTCAAGGGTATCAATGACATTTGTTTGTTCAAACCATGCCATGTACTTTTCATTAACTATGAAATTTATCGAGTATGACAATTTATCATAGAACAAGCCAAAATTAGTCTCATTATGCCTAATTTTGTAATAATATTGACTAAATTCAGCAATATAATTTTTCATATCTTCCATAGTTCTATGTTATTAATCTTTCTCTGCCATTCTCTAGTCTTTTCTTCAGAATCAAGTTTAGCTACGATAAATTCGGTTTCAATTGCCTTACATAGATTTTTAAATATTGCAGTTGGGGTTTCCATCATTCTTAATATATTTTTGCCATCTTCATTTAATGAATCATACCAGTCAGGTACAGTGCTCAGAAAAACTATACTCGATATAATTCAAGAAATTTACAGCAGTCCATGTAGTGTTTAGGTTTTAGACACTATTCATACCTCTTTTCTAATTTTCAAATATTTCTTCTCTATTACGACCTCATCTATGTTTAAGATGTAACCTGTCTGACTAATTGGGGTAAGACCAACTTCTTCAAAAGTTGTAGTTTTTCTTGGGATGAATCCAAGAAAAAATTGGTTGTATGTCCTGTTGGAACGTACCTAAGTCTTATAAAATGAGTATTTCTTCGAGAAGGCTCACCAAATTCTTCATGTTTAGGAACAACATTATTAACTAGATTGCTCTCTATCTTACTTAAGTCGAGTTCTTCTCCGATTTCATTAATCTCATCTTCAACAGCCATTTTACCATATTTTTTATCTAATTTTCTTCTAATTTTTTCTAAAGGTAACACATTAAGATCTTCTAGTTTAATGAGTTTCATCTGCTGATATATTTCTTCTTCTAATAAGATATTATTAGTCGCTTCATTATCATCAGATAAAACATCATATTTATCACTAATTGCGCCTATGATCTTGTTTAATTCTTCTAGATTCTATTCTTTCTCGAACATATTCTATAGTTGTTTAGGAGCATACTGCTTATACTTCATCTTTTTCTTTTTTTTTCCCTGTTTTTTCATCCGATTTTTCACCTGATTTTTCTACTAATTCCTTTTGAATTTTTATATCGTGTAAAGAAAATGGATTTTTGTTTTTTGGGTATTAGAAAGGATATTTATGCTGAAATGGAGTATTAATACTGGAAGTAGATTTTCCGCTACGTCTAACTTCGTTAACTAGAGAAAGGTGAATTACCGATGTTTACGTTTTAAGCTCCTTAACTTCGGTCTTAATTTTAGCTAATTTTATTTTTAATTCTCAAACTATATCAACGATATAGTTTAATTGAGGTGCTAAGGAGGAAGACCTTCTGGTGAATGAACAATATGTGAATAATTTGATCTAGGGCAAGCAGGTGATGATTCTAGCATTAATCATAATTAATCACAGTTAATTAGCTTAATTATCTTAATTATTTTTGGTCAAGTGGCTTTGATACCAATAGAAAGAGGGTGTCGAGTAGTACTTCTAAGCAAAAAACTACAAGCACAATTTTTGGATTTTCGAAAGTAAGTTTTTAAGAATTTGAGTTAAAATGCAAATTTTAAAAGTTTAAGGGGCTTTATGCAATTTAAAAAGTTAAGTTTTGGTCACTTTTGGTTCCAGGAAATATTTGCTCAAACTTAGATGTACCTGGAAATATTTTCCTAAAATTGCCGGACCAGAAAAATATTAGCTCAAACCTCGATAGACCTGGGAGTAATTTTTCCCTAATATTTACATCAAAAGTTTTGGAACATAAATGGGAAGGCCTTACCTCTGAAATTCTAAAAGTGGGTCGAAACAATGATGGGCCATAATCCGAGCATGTGAAGCTACCATGTAATTCATATATATTAGGATAGATATCAACCCAACCATTCCTTGCTATAGTTCCATCTAATCCAAGGGAATAAATTGCCTGATACTTGCAAAGCTTCAACATTGACACTAACAAGGAAACTATTGACTTGCTGAAATTTGTTGGTATTTGGAGCTGAGCCTCCTAATTTTTCATTTGACCTAGCTATCTCATCAAAATCTCCCATAAGACACCATGGAATGTTTATAGTGGTTGTCATTTGCGCTCAGTGTTCCCAAAAGTAATTTCATCTCTACTTTGTGCTGGGGGATATATTCCTAAGATGATCAAGTTTTTAGCATTTTCTGCATCGTGAACAATCATATGAATCGGTCTTTGTTCTTTTAAAATGACTTATCCATGGATATTCCCATCAATACAACTATTTCCCTACGACGATTGGTGCGGATGGGAGGGAGCAAAATCAATTCAGGTAGAGTTTTGTGAATATTGATGTCATTAACCAATGTTTTTGTGAGAAAGATTAAATCAGGTTTATGCATTCCAGATAAAAATTTGACTTCAAGTAATGCTTGTGGTTTTTTAGGACTTTGAAAATTCCAAGATATGATCTTCATTAAAGAAGGCAAATATTGGTTTGGGAGTATCTTACCAAGGGTTTTTATTATGATTCTTGGTGGAGACAACAGGAAAACATGTTTCACTCATTAGAAAATGGTTGTAATAAAAATAATTTGTCTCGCTAGCAATATTTACCAAGGTAAATATTACTATTTTGTACAAGTCGAATGACATTCTGTATGATGGTCTCTGAGGGCCAAAGTCCCTTATTCACCACATAAATTATAACATTTACCGCTACACAATAGGAGAGACAATGTTGTAAAAAAAATAAGCAAAATTAAGAGAAATGACATAATCACCAACATTGTCCTCGAAGAAATACAGTGAGCATGAGTAACACAAATTATAGTAGTGGGAACATGACGTATCTTCACATGACATTGGCCCTTTAGTAAAAAACCATGCAATTCTTTTCTTCCATAGCTTTGATAGTAGGAAGGATGATACCAAATGGGCTTTCCTTTACTATCAAAATAATTAATGAACTAGTACCTATCAAACAAGGGAACGTTATGGCTGAAAATTGAGCTATGATTGGTCACGTAAAATCCAGTACTAAAAAGATCACCCTGGAATAGATGGAATGACACAAACAAAAAACCCCACAAAATTTATGCCTTTAACAAACCAAGCAAATGGAAGTTCATGGCCATGCAAGAGTATAGACTAGAAGTGAAAAGAAAAAGGACTAGCAAGGGTCTTAGGGACAATAAATCTCATCATAGCCTTTAGCAATTTTTTTTTGGGGGGGGGGGCATTGTTTACCCTTAGTTATCAAGGCCGCTCACTTAGTAAAGGAGCAACACGAAAACCAAACTAGAGGAGCAACATCCAACCTCTCTTTAAAATAAAAGCGGCATCAGTGCAAATTAACTAAATGTACCACTTCACTAACAGAGATAACCCATGTTCTAAAATAGAGCAAATTGGAGCATTGTAATAAAGTATAGCACAAGCCAACAAAACAAAACACCCAAAGACTTCCATAAGCGTTAATTAGAAACATACGGCTGCAAAATACAAGCTGAGCATATATTAGCTCTGCTGCAATTTCCAAAATAAGTACTGTAACTAGCATAAAAGGGATGGACAAATATCACGAAGATCGAGACAAACTCATTAGGTACAATAGTCAAAAAGATAAAAACCTTATTCATAAACATGAAAATACTAGGAACTAAAACAGAGGATACTCAGGAAAAGCATGCTATGCCTGAGAGGAAGACTCCTCTTTATCGACAGTTCTCTTCCTCTTAGCTGACTCAGATGTTATTTTCATGTCTTCAATCTTGTCCAAGTTCAAGAATATGTTAATATTGATATTGTCAACCATACCTTTCTCCTTCAAGGCATTCAAAGGGTAGGTAAAAGGTACATGTTCAACTTGTTGGGTCATGGCAGAGGGTTTAGTCAGAATTATGCCCTTAGGACCCCTGGGGGCAGGATCAACCATTTTAACACTAATGCGAGTAGGTGAAGGCTGGGGAAAGTCAAATGTAGCTATCTCTAGGTTAATAACATTAGGTGCGAGGTTGGCCTATTTGGAAAGGCAGGGACAAAGAAGGATGTAATTCTCTTTTTTGGTGCAAAGGTAACCCAATTATTAGGCACCGCTGTAGGGCTAGTTGAAGATTGTTTAGCCTTAGTTGGAACATCCCATGGCCACCAAATTTTTCAACAACTATCTCAATTTTTTTGTTGCACAAGGAGGTTAGGGTAGCTATCAAGTTGGTGAGGATCACCACCACAAAGGGGATAGACTTCATGGACGCGCTCGTATATAAGTGGAATTCGTATTGATGTACCTTCTCTGCCAAAATTCCCAGGAGAGAGGTAATGTCAATATTGAGGTAGGCACAGGCAAACTTATGATCCAGATGCAAGAGAGTATTCTAGAGAACTCTCACCAAAGTGCCAATAGGTTTAAGAAGATCATCCATAGAGTCTCTGTCCTAGAATTCCTAAGGAAGTCTAGGAACTGGGACATATTGATCAATCCTATCAATAATGGTAGAGTAGGGATCAAAGAAAGGAAGTCAATGATCAAGGACAGAGTTAAGACCACTAACATGTCAAGGCCTGTTATCAAAATCCTACATCTTATCCTCCACATTAGAGAAATGAAGAAAAACCCAGTCATTACTTGCATTCGTATACTCAACTTGCCCTCCAATGAAATTCTAGTAAACTTTAATTTTATGAATGACAGCAGGCGTGAAAATAGACTCTCCCCAAATCTTCCAAGGTAAATAATAAGCCTTAAGCTCCTCCATGTCAATGGGTTGAGGAGGGGGAGAGAGGACAGACATAACGAGCTTAGAATAAGGAGATCTTGAAGAGAAGGATTTACGTACCCCTAATGGTCCAGAAGGGTTATCTTTGGGAATGAGAGGATCATGTTTTGGGACGAAAGGATCATGTTTTGGGTCAAGTGAAGGCATGCGAGGATTAGAAGAACATCCCACATCAAGTTTGAGGGTGGCTAAACATGAAGGTCTGTGGGCTCCAAAGGATTGGCTATCTTATTTCAGTATGCTTATAGCTAACCCAAGTCTCTCGAGTTGGGACAAGAATGAGTAGTGGAAACATTATCTTCAATGTCAGAATTACAATTTGAGCTATTTTTCAAGAATAAAGGGGAAGTAGGTGAAGGGTCAAACATATGCCAGTTCCTAATTCACTCTGAAAGTTCTCAATGTAATTGGTAAAAAGGCTAAACCATGGGTTATATGTATACATGCACCAAGAGCAAGCCAAAACAATCATATTGCAGATAAATTCAAAGTCAGCAAGATTGGCAATTGATATGCTAAAAGGACCAAGTAAATCTAAAGGATTAAGAGTATAATCAAATGAGATCAAGAAGGTATGACACCAAAGGTAACCTAGAAATAGAGATCCCTATGCAATAACGAATTAAGAAGCGAAGTGAAATCACTTGATTGCTTGCGAATGAATTGTTGAGAGGCATGGCTATTTTGAAAACTCTCAATCAAATCTTTGAGGGGATGAATCAAAACCCTACAAATTGCCTTCACAAATAACCAAATCTAGGTGTTTCTATTCATGATTTGCCACAACTCAACCTCCATCACTCTCTCATGAAAGTGACACAATGAACGATCAAAACCAGAACAATCTTCGAAACAGATCTAGAGTGCTCCACAACTCTACCCTCTACTGTTGTATAGTGGAGTAGCGAGGGGAGGGTAGGAGAAGGAGGAGCTCGTTCGACCTTATTCAGAGGTAGATAATACCCGATTAATGCAAGGATAGTAGACCTATAAAGAAGCTGTGCCATAACAGGGACAGAGATCCCATTTATGAAGCTTAAGAATATGAGGGTAGAGGGAGGACGCCTATTAAAGGTGGAGATGAGGTAGCTAAACCTAATCTGGGTAATAAATCCATCAAAGGGAGATCGAGATCTACTCTTGAATGAGGAATAATTACTGGTAGATTGACAAGAGAAACTTGCAAAATAAAGATCAAAGATACAAATTTAGCATCATTGTGCCAGAGAAGGGAACTAGTAAGAGATCTATGGAAAATACATGCATTGAAGGCTTTGGATTGCAGGAAAGATGACTATGGGTATGGGAGGTGATGGAATGCAGCTGTAAGGGGTCAGAGGGTTTGTTCATGTTTTAGTCTTCATAGCTTCTCTCACTAGATTTCATTTTCTCACTTTATAGAATTCTTAGTTGGACTAATTTAACATATTGTATGTAGGGGTGTGCAAAAAAATCCGAAACCGAGAACCGAACTGAACCGAAAAACCGAAAAAACCGAACCAAAAAACCGGTTAACCGAACAAATTTTTCAAAAAAGTCGGTTCGGTTAATCGAACCGAAATTTTTTTTCGGTTTTCGGTTCAGTTACGGTTCGGATTATTTGAAAATTCGGTTAACCGAACCGAAAATAATTTTATTTTTTTGAAAAATAATAAATGAAAAATAAAAAAATTTGGTAAGAGAGTGCACCTTTTTATTATTTATAAATGGTAACCAAAGTTTAATTTTTATAAAAAGAATTTAAACATAAAAGAATGACAAATTTAGGTAAGAAAGCATAATTTTTTTATTATTTGTATTCGGTTAACCGGTAACCGAACCGAAAAACCGGTTAACCGAACCGAAAAACCGGTTAACCGAAAAACCGGTTAACCGAAATTTTCGGTTCGGTTACGGTTCGGGTTTTAGACGAACCGAAATTTTCAGTTAACCGAAAAACGGTTAACCGAAATTTTCGGTTCGGTTACGGTTTGGAATTTTTTGAACCGAAAAATCGGTTAACCGATTTTCGGTTAACCGAAACTCCGGTTAACCGGTTTTGCACACCTCTAATTGTATGTATATGTAATGAGTATTACAAGCATATATAATGAGCATTATCAACATTTATGATGGAGTACACTTTACACGTAATGGAATAACTTTTTTCCCCATATATATTGATAATAATATGAACAACGTTATAAGGAATTATACATAAGAAAACAAGAAAGAGAAACAACCGAAACTTTTTGACCATTATTGTCACATGATTGCATTAGCACATACGATGCTCAGATGACGTTTATGTTCACACTCTTGACTCATTGTACAAGGACACTTTGTATACACCTTGACATCCAGTGTAAGAATTGATTTTAAATAACCTCGATTTCAGATCTTTATCATACTTTGTAATAGTACAATTTAGAAAATGGTGTAAGTTTATATACCCCGCCTACTGCACATAGTAATTTTTAAAATTTTCTTTAAAATCACCCTACTTTCATGATTCTCTTTCCCAAAAATTTCTAAGATCCACATCGCGCCATCTAGCCAATATGTTGAGTCTACGATACAAGTGTTGTTATAACACCTTCCAAATATAAGGGTGTTCAAAAATATCCTTAACCAATAACCCGAACCAGAAATCTGCTACTCGATCCGAAATCTCAGGTATTCGAACTGAAATATTTGAAAATTTTGGTTCAGGTACCTGAACCAATATTTTTTTCGGGTTATTGGTTTGGGTACAGTTCGACTGTCTTGAAGATTCGAGTATCCGAAAATTCAAAATTTTTTTTAAACTTTTGAAACTTTGTAAGTCAAATATTCCCAAACCCAAAGAAGACAGGTACTTTGACTTCGTTGCATTGTTTTTTTGAATGGGTTGGGCATGAATATGATATTAATAAACTTATCTCTTATGGAGATGTGGACTAACTAAAATGTGAATAGTGCTAAAATATCGGGTGACATCGCCATATTGTGTAATAATTTCAAGTATAACTTGAAACAATACGACAATGCTTTATAGCATAAATAGAAATAATTATATTATAGATATAACAAAATTAGCAGGCAAAGTAGGAAAAAAGATTTTAGAAAAAAATGGATTATTGGGCAACCCAAAACCCGAACTGAAATTATCGGGTGCCCGAATTTTGGTTATCCAAATGCTTCGATTTGGATATGGTTCACCGTTTTACCGATCCAAAATTTCGGAGATCCAAACTGAGATCTCGTTTGATTCAGATGCCTGAACCATGAACACCCTACAGTCGGAAACACCTTCTTCGTAGAAGACAAAAGGAAGAGGCCCTGAATGGCTGAAGCGAAGATGGGCTGTCTATCCGTTGGGCTTTCTCCCTCTTGAACCCTGGATGAGAGAGGTTCAACCCCGTCTCCTTCAACCTCTCTTCACAGTGATAGGCCTCCCGCCTCCTAAACCTGCCCACAGTCTCTCTTTTTCCCCTCTTATTCCGTGTACCTCCTCTTCTCCTCTCAGAAACAACGTATCGTGGCCCTCTCTCTTTCCCTAGCTATCAACTGCAGGATGAATCTCCCTATGCCATTCCCATGGCAGATTTGAAACCATTAGGAGTAATTCCATGCTTACATCTATCCTACTTGGTCCAATATTCTCTCTCATAAATGCGGTCGTTAATGGACTTGAGAAGGGTCTCCATTATCAAGCCTAAATGTTTCTCCTTCGGCGGCCGCCCCCTTCGCTATGTGAATGTCACCCCCGCAGTTCCGCCATTGGACCCCCCTCAAGATCAGCCGCAGCCTTTCGATCAGAGTTTTGTGAAGTGGGTTTCCTCGGTTCTGTCAACCCCTTCTTTGGATTCCTCTAAATGTAAAGAAATTCTTGCCCATTTATCTCCTCATCAATTTGATCGTGTTTTTTGTCAAATTAATTCGTTGGTTAATCCGAAAACTGTGTTGGGTTTCTTCTATTTTGGGGCTGAATCACGTGGGTATCGTTTCAGTGTTAAATCATATTGTAGGTTGATTCGTTTACTCGTTGCGTCTAATTTGAATGCCCCAGCTAGGTTGCTTTTGATTGAGCTGATTGATGGGAAAGTGCCCGCCTTGTTTGAGAATGACTTTGGTGATAGACATATTGAGATTGCTATGGCAATGGTAGATTTGAACGTGGGGTTAGAGAAGTCAGGAGAGTTTCATATTTGTGATATGTTGGTTCATCTTTATTGCTCCCAGTTTAAAAATGAGGGTTTTGGTTTGGCTTTTGATGTATTTCGGACACTGGCGGGGCAGGGTGCGTTTCCTTCTTCAAGAACGTGTAATTTACTTTTGAGCTCCCTTGTCAAGGTTGGTGAGCTTCAAAGGGGGTATGAAGCACTTGAAATCATGAGACAAGGAGTTGTGCTCGATGTGTATACATTTAGCACTGCCATCAATTTGTTCTTCAAAGGCGGGAGGGTTGAGGATGCGATTAGGTTGTTTATGGAAATGCAGAAACTGGGCATTTCTCCCAATGTGGTGACCTACAACAATGTAATTCATGGGCTTTGTAGGTGTGGGGATTTAATTGAGGCATTGCAATTTAAAAGGAGGATGATACAGAAAGGTACAGAGCCCAACCTTGTAACTTATGGAGCTCTGATTAATGGTTTCGTCAAGTGTGAGAAATTTGATGAAGCCAATGATATGTTACGAGAAATGTCAGAGAAGGGTCTTATTGCTAATGAAATTGTGTACAATTCACTGATTGATGGGTATTGTCGAGTAGGAAAAGTTGGGGAAGCTTTGAAGATAAAAGATGATATGGCGTCAAAGGGAATTCGTCCAAATTCATCAACTTTTCACTCACTCCTCCGTGGCTTCTGCCAGAATAACATGACTGAGCAAGCTCAGCTGCTATTGCAGGACATGCTGTCAAGGGGTTTGCCGGTAAACATTGGTGCTTTTAATTCCGTCATTCATGGTCTTTGTATGAGCAATGAATTGGATTCTGCGTTTTACATTGTTCAAGAGATGCTATCAAGAAATCTAAAGCCCAATGATGGCCTGTTGACCACAATAATGTTTAGGAGTTGTCACAGGGGTAGACATACAAAAGCTATTGAACTTTGGTTTAGACTTTTAGAAAAAGGTTTTACACCCAATATATTGACTTCTAATGCTTTAATTCATGGACTTTGTGAAGGGAGTATTATGCATGAAACTGCTAGGATTCTTAAGGAAATGTTACAAAGGGGTCTTGATATGGATAGGACCACCTACAACACCCTCATCTTGGGTTGTTTTAAAGAAGGCAAATTGGAGGAGGCCTTTGGATTGAGAAAAGAAATGGAAGCACGCGGTATTCAACCAGACACCTTTACATACACTATTGTACTTCATGGTCTGTTTAACGCAGGTAAGATGGATGAGGCAGTCAAGCTCTGGGATGAGGTGAAAAGAAGTCGAGTGGTTTCAGATGTTTATACATATGCAGTTGTAATTAATGGGTATGGCAAGGCTGGAAAGATTGATGAGGCTGTAACTCTTTTCGATGAGCTGGTGGTTCAAAAGTCAGAGCTAAATGCTGTTGTTTATAATTCACTTATTTCGGCCTACTGTAGGACAAACAATATTGTCAAGGCCTTTCAACTTCGTGATGACATGAGGAGCATAGGAATTCTGCCAACTTGTGCTACTTATTCCTGCCTTATAGATGGACTCTGCAACATTGGTAGTGTCCAGGAAGCTGGTGCCCTTCTTGATGAGATGAGAAAGGATGGTTTGACCCCTGATGTTTTCTGTTATACTGCTTTGATGGGCGGTTATTGTAAGCTTGGCGAGATGTATAAGGTGGAGAACATCTTGCATGAGATGTGCTCTAATGGTATATGCCCAAATAAGATTACCTATACTGTCATGATTGATGGCTATTGTAAAGTCGGCGATGCTGAAAAGGGTGCTGAACTGCTGAACAGGATGCTTGCAGATGGAATAGCTCCAGATAATGTTACTTATAATGCTCTAACTAATGGTTTATGCAAGGAAGGGAAGTTGGAACAAGCATTCAAAACAACTGACTGTATGTCAATACAGGGATTTGCTTTGGATGAAGTAACATATACTACTTTGGTCCATGGGTTGCAGCAACCACTGGCAGTTACAAACCAAGAATGATTTGGGAATTATCTGTGAAGTTCTTAATGGTTTGACCATTTGTCAAGACACTCCTTTTTCTTGTCTTGGCATGCCATCGTTTCATGTGCACAGGTGTGGAAATAATTTTTGTCCATGAGCTCTTGTTGCTGATCCAGTGTTTTGTACTTCGTGTGGAAAGACTGCTTGTTCAGAATGGAAGGTTTCCCCTACGTTTGCCTCTGAAGAAGTCAGTTTCTGCAAGGTATGTATATTGCGAGTCCTAGATTTAGAGTATCACTTCTATCTGAAATCACACTAATGGTGTCAAATTGTTTCACTTGACTATTATTATACATCTAAATGTATAGTGATGCTCTACAAAAAGACATGCTTAGTGTTAGGTTGCATTTGGAGTCTGCTCCTTGCTTCCCTTTGTTGATAAGCAAAAAGCTCTCTATATATATTCAGCTAGAATAGATAATCCAAAACACATGGATGCTAATCAAGCATCCTACAATGGAATCCATTACAATTCCAAACAAGATAAAATGCTATCAACAAAAATCAATTACATCAATCTAAGTGGACCAAAGTTCCTCATCTCCCAGAAGTGTAGTGTGTTGACTCTTGAGCCACTTGTTGTCCATTTGGTCATGGGAAGTTTCAACACCACTGAAAACTCTCTTATGACACTGTAAAGTCTTCAACCTACGAATTTGTAAATTCAATTTATTCTGGACTTGTGGTTGAACTTTGAGGCTCAAGGTGCTCATAACTTTCAAAGTGGGGAAGTTACTTTTTCAAACACACTTAGGGCCTGTTCTTTTCGTAGGTAAATTGGGGTGGATAAAAGGTTAAAGTAGGTTGAGGTGGGTTGAAGTAGGTTGAGGTGGGTTAAAGTGGATTGAAGTAGGTTGAAGTTGATTGAAGTGGGTTGAATTTTTTTTTTTTTTTTATGTGATAAATTGAACTTGGTTAAAATAGTGGAAGTGGATTGAAGTGGGTTGAAATAGGTTAAAATAAGTTGAAGTGGGTTGAAGTAGGTTGAAGTAGGTTGAAGTGGGTTGAGGTTGGTATTTTAGAATTGACCCACGAAAAGAACAGACCCTTATATTGGTCTTTTACTGAGTAGAGGCGCAAGCTAAGAAGTTGTTAGGAGTGGAAAACAGCAATCTGCCGTATTTTGTCACATAAATGATACAAGAGGTCAGTATCATCCATTTTTATGAAAGTTGCCTCTTTGCTATTTTGGCAACCTTGTACATGACCCTGCCTGAACCCTTACACATTTGCTTTTTCACTGAGTAGTGTTCACTGCCTATTTCGTAATTATGTCCATGATGCCTTTCAATAAATGGGCTTTGACTTACTCAAAGATCCTCAGTCACTGTGTTTCCTGATCGGCTGGCAGCCTAGCACAAATAACCTATCATTTTGAGAAAACTCCAAGAAGTGGAGTGATGGCCTTCACTCTTCAGATATGACGAAGTCACAAGTACACACACATTCTGCAGAATGAGAAAGAATTCTGCACTTTAAATGAGTTTTTATTTTGCAAAAACATCATATCATTAGGTACCATTTAAATAGAGGTTAGATGAGAGGTTTGTTGAAGATTTTTGAAGTTAAAACAAATTTTCACAACTGTGTTTTATTATGGTTCTTAAAGCTAGATATGTGTTTTTTTTGGGGGGGGGGGGGGGTTGTACGCATGGATTCAAAATGTGGCCGAATCGCGACGAAACGTCTGCATTAGAAAGGTTTTGGAGTTGGGTGTGCCGCGTTTTTATGCAGCGATAGCCGTGCAACGCAATTGCCGTATTAGAGCGATTTTACCGTATCACAACCAAAATCTAAATTGCAACCGAAACTGCATTTTGAATTCTTGGTTGTAAGGAAAGGTCATTCGTAAAGGGGAGAGGGATAAAATGGTCCTTTGCAAATGGTGGGATTTAAAGTTTAAGCCGTTAATCTTCCATTCGGAAGGTGAGTACTCCACCTCTTGCCCATGGAATTAAGTTTCAGATATTTCTGTTTTAGTGATATTGCTGTTTTTCCTCTGTCTGTGAGGCTGAAATGTGCAATGAATTTCTCTGCTTGGTGCAAAGGAAAGAAGACTTGGGTAAGACATTGAGTTAAGCACTAGTTTCTCTTTGTTGATTTGGACTGGAAAATGGGGTATGTCTATTAATTTACAAGATAAGAAAGCTAATTTCTTTTGGATCTGCCCACCTGCTGGGAAGCCACTCTTCTCCCTGCCTCCCCCTTTTTATGCTATTCACAGTTCTTCTCATGAATTTTATTCCGGTCGAGACAACACACTTTATTAGCCTTCTGAGCTTCCTTCCATGATATCTCCATTGGTGTTTGTGGATGCGTTCTTGCTTTTTTGTGCCTTGTAATTCAATGATAAATACACAATTCAAAGTTGGGGGGAGGAGGGGTGTTGTTTATTGTTGATTTAGGGTTGATTTGGCTTCTTTTGTGGTATTTATTTGGTGACTGGTTATTCCATGTGGAAAGAGGCAAAGAAGCGGCTGGACTCTAGCCTAACCGCACAGTGTTCAAGAAGTTCCTAGGATGAGTCGTGATTTGTGTCAAACACTTAAAACATATCCTATTTGTCTCTGTGACGTGATGTGCTGGAATGTATGACATTTGCTAACATGGCTGGCTGCAGCAATCATGCAATGAGCAGAGGATTGTCTTCAAGTACTATGGTCCTGAGGAAGCTCAGCTCCTGTCGGGATGGCCTAAGCAAAGGAGAACATGCTAGAGGTGATTGCACTAGTCGCTGTGTCATTGTCCTGCTATTAGCTGAGGTCAAGGGGTGATGCTGTTCATGTTATTTGATTATCTTTGAGGTATTTTAGAGTTCTTTATGCTTTATTTGCTGAGCTTGCTTATAGACCGATTGAACCCTCCCCCACCCCCCCCCCCCCAAAAAAAGGTGCATTTAGGCCCCAAGAAAAGATCCTTACCTGAATGAGGAATATGTTCGCATTGCCGTCGAAAGCTGTGATGTATACTGATCAAAATGTACTGTTTTGAAGAAGTTTGTGAGGCTTGTTTCTGTTTTCTGGAATGTTCATGCATTCTGGAAACTGAATTTAAGCTTTTTCTTATTTTGGTCAGGATATGGACCGAGGAGTTGGAAGATCAACCATTCAAACTGGTTGCTAAAATTAATATCAGACTATTTCATACAAATCATGAGAAAGCAAAATGTGTGGTTATAGAGGTAGCTGATATGCCATATTCTAAGGGAAGAATGGTGAAGACATTTCAAGGTATATAGGTTGGAATTCTCAGATGGATTTGTTCCTTTTCACTTGTGCTTGCTTTTTTTTTTTTTTTAAATTTTTTTAATTTTTTATAGTACTGAGGACCTTCCTCTTATTGTCTCTATGTATTAGTCCCTCCGTTCCACTATGACTGTCATAGTGAAAAAACCCGTATTTTAAGAAGTGCATTTATTATTTGAGTTTACCCATAACGAAAAGTGTTACACTAAATTAACCTTGTCATCTCTATGGTTTTTAACACCAAGAAAGCATTAGAGATACAAGTGTCCAACTACTATTCTAACCTAAGTAATTAAATGTGACAATCTTTTGGGACAAACTGAAAATAGAAACTATGAGCATCATAGTGGGATGGAGGGAGTATATCACATCTCGGTAGTTGGTATCTGTGTGTGAGGCCTTTATTAAAGGACCCCAGAAGGCAAAAGGGATGGAATATCTGAGTGAGTCTTATAGGGGCTAGGCCTCCACACGATGCTGTTGTTCAAAACAGATACGTTAGGGGTTTGTCACTAGGACTAGTTGGCAGATTTATGGGTAACTAATAGCTGGAGGACATTAATGGAGACTTTCAGGCTGTGACTTGGTTGCTCGTAGTCGTGGTCCAGTGAATCTAGCATGACTGTATGAGATGTGTATCGATTTCAGTGGTGCTGGGCTGATGTGCGGAGGTTGTGTTGTATTGTGAATCTAGCATGAGATGGGCCCTGACATTGGTGGTTGGGTCTCCTAGGAAATTGGGGGTGGGTGGTTGTGTGGAGGTCCAGTATGAAATCTAGCATTCACTCCGGTACTATTCCATTTGTGGATTTTAAGGGCCTTTTTTCTTCATGGGTAAATTCCAAAATACCAACCTCAACTTACTTCAACCCACTTCAACCTACTTCAACCTACTTTCACTATTTTAACCAAGTTCAATTTATCATATTAAAAAAAAAAGTCAACCCACTTCAACCTACTTCAACCTAGTTCAACTTACTTCAACCCACCTCAACCTACTTCAACCTACTTCACCCTTTTACCCACCCTAATTTACCCACGAAAAGAACAGGCCCTAACTATGTAGTTTACTAGAAATGAAATCATGAGATGGGTTAAAGATCGGGAGCCTATGATGTGTTCTAGTTGAATCGACAGTATCATGTAGCCTGCTCATGATGAGGTTGATCTTTTTTTTTTTTTCCAATTATAGTTCTGTAGAAACATGTACACTAATGCAATCCATGGATACAGATGACAACGCGACATGGGCACATTTTTCCATATCTAAATGAATGAAATTTGTACAAATTTATTTGTTTATTTGGATGTGTATTTCTATTATTCACCCACTTTATACTAGTCAAATAGACGATCATGTATGAATGTCCACAAACATATTGCCGGTAGCATTTTTCTTCTCGAAATGTTAAATAGCAAAAATGATAAACGTTGCATACGCAATTTCTTGTATGTTTAACGTCCGGAGGTGTTCTGTGTCCAGGAAGTTTCAATATTGACAAGTTTGACATTGATATGCTAAGCCAAGGAGAGCGTCGGTGGTTTTTGGTAAGTCCGGAAATCTGATCTCACATTTGTTTTAGTTTTTCCCTTTTACTGACTATGGCAATAGTTTTTGCCTTTGCAACAAGAGTTGCAAGGTTTGGATTAATTCTTACCTCTTTAGCAAAATAACCCCCCCACTCCCCAAAAAAAATCCAAAAGGGCTGCAGAACTTGCACATCATGACTCTTATGCGTGGTAGAAGAATATCCTATTCTTCCTTGCACTCATTTTGCACCACAAACCAAACTAGTACCTGCCAAGGTTTTTTTCTCTTTTTTGTTGGAGGGTGGGATGTTCTCAAAAAAGTGTAGTCCTTCTCTATATTTGACACTGTTTTTTGTGCTATCTGTATTCTGTAAAACCTGGGCTATTTCAATGCATGCACTTTTGAGTGGGATAATTTTTTTGGGTAGTGGGGACATCATATTTAAAGTAGTGTTTCTACACAAAAGCTGAATCATTGGACCTAGCGAATTGAATGTGCAGTCTAGCTCACTGCAAAGGTCTGTTGGCATAATGGCTGGTGTATGGCGGTCTACCCCAGTCAACCAAATGCCTGATATGATCTTTTTGTTCCCTTTGGACACTGATTCATGACTTACTCTTACATCAAAAGTGATACCAGTCCTTGCTTCAGTGTTCTTCCTTGTCTAATTATTGCAGACAGTAATCTTAACCTTTGTTGCTGTTTGATAGCTCACGACAAGGGGACAGTTGTGCATGTCAGAACCTCCTTAATATGTGTTGCATTGGGATCTATTCTAGGTGTTGAGGATTGTACTATTGTATATATCTTCTCCCAGGGATGGTCATCACATTTGAGTTCAAGGCACATCTAATCTCACCTAGGCAAAATAATCCAATTCAAATTTGAGAAAAGAAAATATTAGAGTCTGAGTCCGCTAAAAACAATCCGAATCTGAGTTGGATCTGGATCGGATTCAGAGGGAAGCCGCATCCGTGCCAATTTTCCTACTCGATCCAGCTATTTGGTTAAATCATTAAAATTCAAATCTAAAATTTACAAATATAAAGTCTACCCTCTAAGTTCAACCTGTGCTCTTGACCTCCTATCCTAATTTTTGATTTTATTTTTTTATTTTGCATATCTAAGGTCTGCCCTTCAAGCTCAATCCTAAGTCCCTAACACTCACCCCCCTATCAGTCGCATACTTGACTCCCCCCTCTCTAAGTCTTGTCTCAAGCCATAACCGACCAGCTGCTTCCTTGCCGCTGTCGCCTCTGGCATCATCTGCCTACTCGTCATTTGTCAGTCTCCCCAAATTTAGCATTAAATGTTCAAATATTTGGTTGATATAATAAGAAGGTGCATGTTATTGTATCGATAAGTAGACGGAATAAGTTCGAATGGAAAAAAATAATACAAAATTGTCATGGGGGAAGGGAACCAATTCGGATTAAATCCGGCTCCAATCCAATTCAACTCAGATCAGATTTGGAAGTTGTCTCCAATCCATCGGATCGGATTCGAATTCCTATGTTCCTACATCCGATCCGAATATGGTCCGTTGATATCCCTATCTGCTCCTATATGGAAAGCTAATACCATCTTGCATTTTACGTTGTTTTGACTGATGACATGTGCGAGAAATTCTTGATGTCACTAGGAACGACTCTGTCTATTAGCTACAATCCTTGGCAGATGATCAATGGTCAAGTTATTGACATGTTGATCCAAATGTGGAATCACAGCGGGGAGAATATCTTGGGGCTATTTGAAGATTTAGGAAGCACAAACTATTTGTGACCATGGAGTAAGAGGCTTATCAGCATCCAGCTGCATCTCCTAGCACATAGTGCAAGGCAGAAGCGACTTGTTCTGGTCACTGAGGTGAGAGCACCAGCTTTATCACGTGAGTATCCAAATGTTGAACTCTTCAAAGGAAGTATTCACCTCCAAATGAAAGAGTCCCTTCTATTGAGACTGCCTTCATGCTTATGATAGCGTTGTTATATGGATTTGCTCATCCTGAGATTTGGCGGGGGGAAGATGTGTTGAGTAGACCCAACAAAGACCCATACCTGATTGTCTGGCCAGCGCCACATTGTACCTGAGAAATCAAAAGTTGAATATAAGCCAGATTGACCTGAACCAGACTAAATTAGCCTCAAATTTGCTCTCTTGATTGCATTTTGCTTGAAGTTTACTGGACAAACCAATAATGTGTCTTAAAGATTGAAGACACATACCAGAATGGAGCCCAGCATTGTATTAAGCTAAACCTCATACAATCTATTTGGCAGGTGTGATATTGATTACAGTGAAGAGATATGTCCAGATGGAATTTTTCTGTGAGTGTGCATGCAACGGGAAAATATAGCTCAAGAAGAGCTGGTTTGACAGAGTGACGTGGGGTTCTGCTGTTCTGGTGGTACAATGATCACTTGAATGCAGGCATTTCGAGGAATATCTCACCTTGAGCTCGCTGCGAGCCGAAATGGATTTGGATGAGCTGTGATGTCTTCTGGCAAGTTTCGGCTTGTCCAATTATTTAGGTTCCATTTGTAATGGGCAAAAGGTGGATATTGTAACCAGCTTAAAGCCGTTATGATGGTGTTAGTCCTCCTATATTGTATGCCTTTAAAGCCAGAGTACATCGTTAGCTACTGAAATTGACTACAAGGGTGATCTAAAAAAGCAGCTAACTTCTAAACTAAATTGCCATTAAATTTCTGTGTGGTCTTTGTTGTAATGGAGGTTATAAAGGTTATTGTGTGCAAGAATTAAACCTAGGTTTTTGCCTTTTGGTAAAAAAAGCTTAATATAAGTGTATCTATTAAATTAAATAAAATCCATATTATAAATATAACATAGTACATGGTGGACTGGTAGTCCTGGGTCTATAGAGTTGGGTTGTCACGTATGATAATTTGTTTTAGATTTTCAGAATCCACCTCCTAGTTACATAGTTTGTTTGAAAATTACATGGTCATCCGATTGTTCTTGGTGCGACACCCACATTAGCCCATTATTTTAAAGGCTGTTGCACGCAGGTAGGTGATTTGACCCATTCAGTTTAGAGGCAGATGCTAGGCCCATTGATACTTTAGTTTACACGTCGCGTTTTACTTATATTTTTTAAATTTTATTTTAAGAATGTTTGGTAAGAATTTTTTGAGTTGAAAAAGTTCTTTTTAGAGTTATGAGCTGCTTGACTTTAGTTAAAAAATTATTTGCATATTTGGTTAATGAGCTTTTTCTATTAGCTTTTTATATCCAAAAAACTCTTTTACAAAAATCTCTTTAGAAGAGTTTTTCAATTAACTTATTGCTATGCACCATAAAAATGACCATAATGACCACAATTATTTTTACAAAACTACTTTAGATGCTATTGATAACAAAAATCTAATATTTTCTATTAAATTCCCTTTAGCTGCCAATCCCAACTCTATCTATTTATTTATTTATTTTTTTTTTGACTGCTTTTTTTTTTTCCCCTTCTTCTTCTACAATTATTCGAGTTGGAAAAAAGCTTAAGTTAGACAATTTACTTCAAGTTTTCAACTGTTTGATTTTTTTGGGAGGGGGGGCTGCCCCTATCTTCTTCCTTTACGTAGTGTGGGTTGGGTTGAGATAGGTAACTTGATCTTTGAACAGTGGTTTCTCTTTTTTTGTATATTGTATCACATAAAGTTCAAGTGCTATTTAAAAGAAAATTATGTTAAAATGAAGAAAAATATTGTCATAACCAAATTTAGGTGAAGTTATAAATGAAATTTTATATATCACATAATTCTTAATTGATATTGAGAAGAAGAGTAAATATGCAATTTATAAAGATTGTTATGTTAAACAAATATTGAAATTAAGTTTAAGGGTATAAGAGGAATTTTATCAAATAATCTTATTAGAAATAGTTAATTTTATCAAATACTTTTTCTATAAATAACTAATGCAATCAGCTAAGGCCCTGTTTGGCAAACAGCTGTTAGCTGTTTGTATTAGCTGTTAGCTGTTAACTGTTTGAGTTAGCTGTTTGTATTAGCTGTTTGAGTTAGCTGTTTGTTGAAAAACTGTTTGGTAAAATTAGCTGTTTCTGATAAAGTTGTGAGACAAAAAGCTAATTCTTCAAAAAGTTCTTCCAAAAAGCTCATGGAATTAGCTTTTTCAAATTAGCTTTTTGGACCCAAAAAGCTCTTTTAAAAAGCTCTTTCACCAAACACCCAAATTAGCTTTTTTACTTAGTCAAAAAGCTAATTTTGGTCAAATAAGCTCTTTTTGGCCAAAAAGCTCTTCAAAAAACTCTTTGGCCCTGTTTGCCAAACAGCTGTTAGCTGTTTGTATTAGCTGTTAGCTGTTAGCTGTTTGAGTTAGCTGTTTGTATTAGCTATTTGAATTAGCTATTTGTTGAAAAACTGTTTGGTAAAATTAGCTGTTTCTGATAAAGTTGTGAGACAAAAAGCTAATTCTTCAAAAAGCTCTTCCAAAAAACTCATGGAATTAGCTTTTTCAAATTGGTCCTGTTTGGCAATCAGCTGTTAGCTGTTAGCTATTAGCTGATTGCATTAGCTGTTAGCTGATTGTATTAGCTGTTTGACTTAGCTGATTGCATTAGCTGTTTGTGAAAAAAGTGTTTGGTGAAGTTAGCTGTTTCTAACAAAGCTATTTGATAAAATTCCATT
>JAKOGI010003693.1:0-45204 GCA_029747015.1 Carnegiea gigantea
CCTCTTCTATATCTCTCTAGAGGTGATGCCCTTTGACCTCTTCCTACAACAGCTCCCATTTCATAAGCATGCCTCCCTTCATGAGAAGCTTGCCAACCCTTTGAGTTTGAGGACAAACTCAAAACAACCCGGGGAGTATGATGCATATTTCCATATTCATCATTTTTATTCAAGTCCAATTTCAAAGAAGAAAAGGGTCAAAGAAGATCATGCTTGGAAGTGTGCTTATTTGGTCTTATTAAGTGAGTTCAAAGACTTACGACACTATGAAGAGGTCAAAAAGAGGTTAAGCTTTGCTAGAAATTTGGCGCTGAATTCATCCCTGCGGAACCCGATTTTTTGTGACCACTTTTGGACAAGCCCAAGTGGACCCACAACTTGAGGCTCCACATGGTTTTGAAGTTTAAGATTTCAGCTTCCAAATAAGCCCAAGTTTGTTTAATTTGGACATCATTTGTGTTGGGCGAAAATATCACTCAAAGATACGTTATGCTGATCCAGTCCAGTCTGAGATAGTGCTTGTTTGACCATAACTTCAAACCGCTTATCTCCAATTGACAACTGAAGCCCATGTCTGGAACTAGCTTCCATGGCTTTCGAACAGCCCAAGAACGGCATGATTTGGCCGAGTATTCTGGAAGTTATGCTCTGTTGAAGTTGAGGCAGTTGCCCCGGATTAATGCTGGGATATAAGAGTCTTAGGTTACTATATTTGTGTGGCTGATAGTGTGCACGTTTTAGATGCTTCTAGATTGATGTAATCAGCTGCAAAAATCCTAGAATATTCCTTGTAACCTCCCCACCCCCTTTTATGATGTGTCTTTTCATTTTTCTTAGACTTTTCATTAGCTAGTTTTAATTGTTAGGAGTTATTTGAGTCTTTTGATTGTCTTTTGCTGAGTCTATAAAAGGGGAAGGGCATGTGAAGCTAATCATTCAGCATGTAAGAATTTCCCAAGCAATACAAGTACTTTGAGTGTGTTTCTCAAAGTGCAAACTAATTCCATAGTTCCTATAATCTTGAATTTGGCAATTCAAGTGGTGTTCTAGGTTCTCTTCCTTTTCCAATTGAAGTGATTCCTTGGTTAAGACAAGAGAATTAGCCCAAGGTCAAGTCATTGAGTGGCTCCGTGAAGGATTATCTCAATTACAAGATCTTGTTCTATCCCTTTTTCTTGTGTAGTGAAGTGCTTCATCCATCTCATCCATCTTTCATTTCTCTTCCCAATTTGGCTTATTTTGAGTTGGAGTTTGATTTGGTTCACTTGCCACCCACTTATACATCAGAGAATGACTAGACAAGACTCACGGAATCAAGCTAGTGCAAATGATTTCAAGGTTGAAATTCCAGAATTTGAAGGCAAGCTTGATCCTGAAGATTTTTTGGATTGGTTACACACAGTTGAAAGAGTTTTTGAGTACAAGGACATCCAGAAGACAAGAAGGTGAAGCTGATTGCTTTAAGGCTTCGTAAGTATGCTTCTCTATGGTGGACTAACTTGTGTGCCAAAAGAGTAAGAGAAAGGAGGTCCAAAATCAGAACTTGGGAGAAGATGAAGTCAAAGCTCAAGGCTAGATTTCTTCCTTCTACCAATGTTCAAGATTGCTACTCTCAACTCCACCATTTGAACCAAGGTAAGATGAGTGTTGAAGAATGCACTCGTGAATTTGAAAAGCTTGTAATTGTGATATTTAAGAGCCAGAAGAACAAACAATTGTTAGATACTTGGGAGGTCTTGATCCTAGGTATGCTAATGTTGTTGATTTGCAAGCTTACACTTCTTTTGATGAAATATGTCTGCTAGCTCACAAGGTTGAGCAACAAAAGAAGAGCAAACCGCCCTCACGGCATGAAATCCCAAATCCCTCCCCATATGAACAAACCTTAAATAAAGGGAGTTCATCTTATGTCCCTCAACCCACGGCATCCCTTTCCCCTTCTCCACAAAAAAACCAAACTCCACCAAAGGGCCTACCGCCACAACTCACACCAAAACCCCTTCCTAAAAACATCCCAAGGTGTTTTAAGTGCCAAGGCTTTGGTCACTTAGCATCAGATTGTACAAACCGAAGGTATGTTACCTTGGCTAAATGGAAGGCAACTGAGGAGGTCGAAATAGAAAAGGAAAAGAAAGAGGATGAAAAAGATGATCTTGAGGAGATAGTGATTGAGGCGGATGAAGGTGAAATGCTCACCTTAGACACTTACCACCCACCAAAATACAAAGAGAATCGAAATATTCTTTTCATGACTTTTGGTGAACCATCAACCTTTTCCCCCACTCCACCCACACCCAAAACACTCAAACGAACCTTCTGTCAATTCAATTCAGAATCATTCCTTACAGTTCCTAATCCTGAATTAAGAGCATGTGAGAAAGTGGTTCCAATCATGTTCAAGGAGCCCCCTACGTCCACCATTCTAATCAACAAGGGAAAGGTAAAGAAGAAAGTCTCTAAGTTCAAAAGAGACTTGTTTTCATGGTTGATTTTATTTCAACCAGAATTGAAGCAAAAAGAGGAGTTCATTACCTACTATGATTTGAGGGCAAATCATTTTTAACAAGGGGAGTGATGTATATGTGGGTGGAAAGTGATCCAAATCAAACTCAAATCAAACTTAAGCAAAATGAAAAGAGAGAAAGGTGGGGAAGATGAAGAATATCACCAAACAGGATAGAGATGGATAGTGCAAGACTTTGAGTATGAGATAATCCTTCCGGAGCCACTCACACCTTGGTCTTGGGCTAATTCCCTTCACTCTTCTGCGGAATCACTCCAAAGAAAAGAAGGAGAACCTAGAACACCACTTGAATTAGCCAAATTCAAGATATAGAACTAGGAATTTTTGGGACACAAATGAGAATCACTCTCAAAGGGTGCTTGAATTACTCTTGAAAATGCCTTAGAAATCTGATCTACAATGCTCACACGCCCCCCCTTTATATAGGCTCAGCAAAAGACAACCAAAGGACTCAAATAACTCCTAACAATTAAAACTAGTAAAATGAAAAGACTAAGATAAATGGAAAGATACATCATAAAAGGGGTGGGGGAGGTTACAAGGAATATTCTAGGATTTCTTAGCTGATTACACCAATCTAGAAGGCTCCAAAACGTGCACAATGTCAGCCACACAATCACATGTACCCGAAGACTCTTCATATTCCCAGAATTAATCCTTGCAGCTGCCTCAACTTCAACAGAGCATAACTTCCAGAATACTCGGCCAAATCACGCGTTTTTGGGCTTGATAGAAAGCCCTGGAAGTCTAGTTTTCAGAATGGGCTCATTTGCTCAATTTGGATAAGCGGTTTAAAAGTTATGGCCCAAACAATGCACCTATCTCAGACTAGACTGGATCAGCATAACGTATCTTTGAGTGATATTTTGCCCAACCAAATGATGTCCAAATTAAACAAACTTGGGCTTATTTGAAAGATGATCTAAGCTTCAAGAGGCACATGGTACCTAAGTTTGGGTGCTCATATTTCCATATGCATCATTTTTATTCAAGACCAATTTCAAAGAAAAAAAGGGTCAAAGAAGATCATGCTTGGAAGTGTGCTTATTTGGTCTTATTAAGTGAGTTCAAAGACTCACGACACTATGAAGAGGTCAAAAAGAGGTTAAACTTTGCTAGAAATTTGGTGCCGAATTCATCCTTGCGGAACCCGATTTTTGTGACCACCTTTGGACAAGCTCAAGTGGACCCACAACTTGAGGGCCCATGTGCTTTTGAAGCTTAAGATGTCAGCTTTAAAATAAGCCCAATTTTATTTAATTTGGACATCATTTGATTGGGAAAAATATCACTCAAAGATACGTTGTGCTGATCCAGTCCAGTCTGAGATAGGTGCATTGTTTGGGCCATAACTTTCCAACCGCTTATCCAAATTGAGCAAATGAGCCCATTCTGGAAAATAGACTTCCAGGGCTTTCTAACAAGCCAAGAACGCGTGATTTGGCCGAGTATTCTGGAAGTTATGCTCTGTTGAAGTTGAGGCAGTTGCAAGGATTAATGCTGGGAATATGAAGAGTCTTAGGTTACATATATTTGTGTGGCTGATATTGTGCACGTTTTAGATGCTTCTAGATTGAGGTAATCAGCTGCAAAAATCCTAGAATATTCCTTGTAACCTCCCCCACCCCCTTTTATGATGTGTCTTTTCATTTTTCTTAGACTTTTCATTAGCTAGTTTTAATTGTTCGGAGTTATTTGAGTCTTTTGATTGTCTTTTGCTGAGTCTATAAAAGGGGAGGGGCATGTGAAGCTAATCATTCAGCATTGTAAGAGATTTCCAAAGTAATACAAGCACCTTTGAGAGTGATTCTCATTTGTGTCTCAAAATTCCTAGTTCTATATCTTGAATTGTGGCAAATTCAAGTGGTGTTCTAGGTTCTCTTCCTTTCCAATTGGAGTGATTCCTTGGTTAAGACAAGAGAATTAGCCCAAGGTCAAGTCATTGAGTGGCTCCGTGAAGGATTACCTCAATTACAAGATCTTGTTCTATCCCCTTTTTCTTGTGTAGTGAAGTTCTTCATCCATCTCATCCATCTTTCATTTCTCTTTCCAATTTGGCTTATTTGAGTTGGAGTTTGATTTGGTTCACTTGCCCACCCACATCTACATCAATTGGTATCAGAGCCAAGGCTTTTAAGTGGCCCACTTCATACCCAAACACATCCCAAAAAGCCAAAATACAAAAAAAACAAAAAGAGGCACAAACCGGCAATCCGAAGTCTTGAAGACCAGAGAAGCAGCACGGTGCCCCCGTGCCACAACACACGACCGAGCCATATTCTTTTTCCAGGAATCTTCAAGTCGAGACGGAGCACGGTGCCCCCGTGCCGCCAAGCACGACCGTGCCACTCTACTTTTCTGCATTTTTCTTCAGCCGAAGCATAGCACGGCCTGACCGTGCCCCCTTGCACGACCGTGCCACCTTTGCCACAGCCAACTTTCGTTTCAAATCAATCAACGAAGAACCCTAGACCTCATCCTTTATGCCGTCTTCAAAGAACTTGGAGAAAGAACTAGCTCTTATTGATATTGGATATGCTTGCTTTGCAATTCCAAAATTTCATGGCGAAAAGTAAGAGTTCGCAGGTTGGTTATCTAAGGTGGAACGAGTTTTTGCTTGTTGTATCCTTAATGACCAACAGAAGTTCAAAGTGGTTATTTCAAGATTGAGAGGATGTGCACTTCAGTGGTGGAATAAATATAAGTTTGAGCGAAAAAAGAAAGGAAAAGGAAAGGTGAGAACTTGGAAGAAATTGAGTAGTAAGTTGAAGGGTTCCTTTTACCCATCCACTTACATGCCCATGAAAGAAAGTATCTCCGTTAAGCTCACGGTTTCATTCCCTTCCACCCCACAAAAAGAACCAACCCCACAAATGATCTTTCCCCCACAACCTAGGAGGTGTCTCAAGTGCCAAGGGCTTGGACACTTATCCCTGATTGCTCCATTGGTCCGTACCCCGCCACCCCGCGCACCCCCCGCCCTGCCGACGGGCCCCCACCCCCCCCCCCGCCGACATCGCCCCCGCCTTGCCCAAATGAAATAAAGAAAAATTAATAAAAATAAAAAAAACAAAATAAATAGATAAATATAAAAAAAAAAAACAACGAGGTCATTACCTTGGAAGAAAGGAAAGCCGTGGAAGAAGAGAACGATCAGGAGGAAAGCCTTGAAGAAGAAATTGAACTCAAGGTTGGAAAAGAAGAAATACTTCACTTAGAGAAGGTTTCTCAAAAGCCAAACAAAGATGAAGAGATCCTTGGAGAAAAAGCTTCAAGCCTAGTTGACCTACCTCTTGTTTTTGGTGACTGTGGTGATGAAGAGACCTTTGAACTTGAGGCCCAAAGATCCGAGGTGAAGCAAGAAGAGATTGTGCAAGAAATTGAGCAATCCTTCACCCAAGAAGGGTGCCAAGAAGATAATGAGGTGAATTTGAGCATAACCCCAAGAATTGAAGAGCAAGTAGTTAAAGACCTTGAAGTGATGAAGCCTTGTAGGGTTGCTGAAGAGTTTGAACAACTCTTGATTCAAGAAGTACGCCGTACCAAACTCCAAGCACCCGAGTTGGAGGCATGTGGGGTTATTGAAGAAGTTGAGCAACTCTTGACCCAAGAAGAATTCACCTTAACCCTCATTCAACCTTCCCAACCCCCCAAGCCACAAAAGGACCGACAAGCCTTAACCCTCATTCATCCTTCCCAAACCCTTGCCCCCAAAGAAGATTTCCCACTTCCGCCTCTTCTCCTCACAAGATATGACCCGTTTTATCATCCTCCCCTCACCCTCTTCTATATCTCTCTAGAGGTGATGCCCTTTGACCACTTCCTACAACAGCTCCCATTTCATAAGCGTGCCTCCCTTCATGAGAAGCTTGCCAACCCTTTGAGTTTGAGGACAAACTCAAAACAACCCGGGGAGTATGATGCATATTTCCATATGCATAATTTTTATTCAAGTCCAATTTCAAAGAAGAAAAGGGTCAAAGAAGATCATGCTTGGAAGTGTGCTTATTTGGTCTTATTAAGTGAGTTCAAAGACTCACAACACTATGAAGAGGTCAAAAAGAGGTTAAACTTTGCTAGAAATTTGGTGCCGAATTCATCCCTGCGGAACCCGATTTTTGTGACCACTTTTGGACAAGTTCAAGTGGACCCACAACTCGAGAGCCCATGTGCTTTTGAAGCTTAAGATGTCAGCTTTAAAATAAGCCCAATTTTATTTAATTTGGACATCATTTGATTGGGCAAAATATCACGCAAAGATACGTTGTGCTGATCCAGTCCAGTCTGAGATAGGTGCATTGTTTTGGCCATAACTTTCAAACCGCTTATCCAAATTGAGCAAATGAGCCCATTCTGGAAAATAGACTTCCAGGGCTTTCTAACAAGCCCAAGAACGCGTGATTTGGCCGAGTATTCTGAAGTTATGCTCTGTTGAAGTTGAGGCAGTTGCAAGGATTAATGCTGGGAATATGAAGAGTCTTAGGTTACATATATTTGTGTGGCTGATATTGTGCACGTTTTAGATGCTTCTAGATTGATGTAATCATCTGCAAAAATCCTAGAATATTCCTTGTAACCTCCCCCACCCCCTTTTATGATGTGTCTTTTCATTTTTCTTAGACTTTTCATTAGCTAGTTTGAATTGTTAGGAGTTATTTGAGTCTTTTGATTGTCTTTTGCTGAGTCTATAAAAGGGGAGGGGCATGTGAAGCTAATCATTCAGCATTGTAAGAGATTTCCAAAGTAATACAAGCACCTTTGAGAGTGATTCTCATTTGTGTCTCAAATTCCTAGTTCTATATCTTGAATTTGGCTCATTCAAGTGGTGTTCTAGGTTCTCTTCCTTTTCCAATTGGAGTGATTCCTTGGTTAAGACAAGAGAATTAGCCCAAGGTCAAGTCATTGAGTGGCTCCGTGAAGGATTATCTCAATTACAATATCTTGTTCTATCCCTTTTTCTTGTGTAGTGAAGTTCTTCATCCATCTCATCCATCTTTCATTTCTCTTTCCAATTTGGCTTATTTGAGTTGGAGTTTGATTTGGTTCACTTGCCCACCCACATATACATCAGTGGGTCCACTTGAGCTTGTCCAAAAGTGGTCACAAAAATCGGGTTCCGCAGGGATGAATTCGGCACCAAATTTCTAGCAAAGCTTAACCTCTTTTTGACCTCTCCATAGTGTCGCGAGTCTTTGAACTCACTTAAGAAGACCAAATAGGCACATTTCCATGCATGATCTTCTTTGACCCTTTTCTTCTTTGAAATTGGAGTTGAATAAAAATGATGCATATGGAAATATGCATCATACTCCCCGGGTTGTTTTGAGTTTGTCCTCAAACTCAAAGGGTTGGCAAGCCTCTCAAGAAAGGGGTCGCGCTTACAATATGGGAGCTTTTGGGGAAGGAGGTCACAGGGCATCACCTCTAGAGAGATATAGAAGAGGGTGAGGGGAGGATGATAAAACGGGTCATGGGTGAGGAGAAGAGGCGGAAGTGGGAAATCTTCTTTGGGGGCAAGGGTTTGGGAAGGATGAATGAGGGTTAAGGCTTGTCGGTCCTTTTGTGGCTTGGGGGGTTGGGAAGGTTGAATGGGGGTTAAGGTGAATTCTTCTTGGGTCAAGAGTTGCTCAACTTCTTCAATAACCCCACATGCCTCCAACTCGGGTGCTTGGAGTTCGGTAGGGTGTACTTCTTGAATCAAGAGTTGTTCAAACTCTTCAGCAACCCTACATGGCTTCATCACTTCAAGGTCTTTAACTACATGCTCTTCAATTCTTGGGGTTATGCTCAAATTCACCTCATTATCTTCTTGGCACCCTTCTTGGGTGAAGGATTGCTCAATTTCTTGCACAATCTCTTCTTGCTTCAACTCGGATCTTTGGGCCTCAAGTTCAAAGGTCTCTTCATCACCACAGTCACCAAAAACAAGAGGTAGGTCAACTAGGCTTGAAGCTTTTTCTCCAAGGATCTCTTCATCTTTGTTGGAGTTAAATTTCTCAAAGGAAACAAATGGATGCTTGTGTAAGTAAGAGGTTGGAGTGAAAGTATCCATTAATTTACCTCTTAACTTAACCCACGTTGTGATTTTACTTTTTCCTCTCTTCTTCCTCTTATACTTGTACTTTTCCCACCATTCAAGCGCATGGCCTCGGAGCTTCTTGATAACCACCTTAAACTTCTCTTGCTCATCAATATTGTAGCGAGTGAAGACTTGATCCACTTTGGAAATCCAGTAAGGGAAATCTTCTTTTTGGCCACGAAACTTTGGAGTTTCAAGGATGACCATCTCCTTTTCAATCAAAGCAATCTCTTTTCGCAAGTTCCCAAGAGAAATCATGATGGATGAATGCTTAAGGGTTCTTTGTGGATTATGTGTTTAGGCTAGAAAAAGGCTGTTTTGGAGAAGAGGAGGGAGGGCACGGTCGTGCAATGGGGCACTGGGGAACCGTGCTATGCTTCGACTTGAGGAAATGCAGAAAAGTAGGGTGGCACGGTCGTGCTGGTAGGCACGGGGGCACCGTGCTGCGTCTCGACTTGAAGAGTTATGGAAAATGAATATGGCACGGTCGTGTGGTATGGCACGGGGGCACCGTGCGAAATTTCTGGCCTGTGGACACTGGATGTTCACAGTTTTTTTTGTTTTTTTTTTTTTGTGTATTTGGGTGTGATGTGGGTCACTTTAAAACCTTAGCTCTGATACCAATTGATGTATATGTGGGTGGAAAGTGATCCAAATCAAACTCAAATCAAACTTAAGCAAAATGAAAAGAGAGAAAGATGTGAAAGATGAAGAATATCACCAAACAGGATAGAGACGGATAGTGCAAGACTTTGAGTATGAGATAATCCTTCCGGAGCCACTCACACCTTGGTCTTGGGCTAATTCCCTTCACTCTTCTGAGGAATCACTCCAAAGAAAAGAAGGAGAACCTAGAACACCACTTGAATTAGCCAAATTCAAGATATAGAACTAGGAATTTTTGGGACACAAATGAGAATCACTCTCAAAGGTGCTTGAATTACTCTTGAAAATGCCTTAGAAATCTGATCTACAATGCTCACATGCCCCCCCTTTATATAGGCTCAGCAAAAGACAACAAAAGGACTCAAATAACTCCTAACAATTAAAACTAGTAAAATGAAAAGACTAAGATAAATGGAAAGACACATCATAAAAGGGGTGGGGGAGGTTACAAGGAATATTCTAGGATTTCTTAGCTGATTACACCAATCTAGAAGGCTCCAAAACGTGCACAATGTCAGCCACACAATCACATGTAACCGAAGACTCTTCATATTCCCAGAATTAATCCTTGCAGCTGCCTCAACTTCAACAGAGCATAACTTCCAGAATACTCGGTCCAAATCACGCGTTCTTGGGCTTGATAGAAAGCCCTGGAAGTCTAGTTTTCAGAATGGGCTCATTTGCTCAATTTGGATAAGCGGTTTAAAAGTTATGGCCCAAACAATGCACCTATCTCAGACTGGACTGGATCAGCATAACGTATCTTTGAGTGATATTTTGCCCAATCAAATGATGTCCAAATTAAACAAACTTGGGCTTATTTGAAAGATGAAATCTTAAGCTTCAAAAGCACATGGGCCCTCAAGTTGTGGGTCCACCTTGAGCTTGTCCAAAAGTGGTCACAAAAATCGGGTTCCGCAGGGATGAATTCGGCACCAAATTTCTAGCAAAGCTTAACCTCTTTTTGACCTCTCCATAGTGTCGCGAGTCTTTGAACTCACTTAAGAAGACCAAATAGGCACATTTCCATGCATGATCTTCTTTGACCCTTTTCTTCTTTGAAATTGCACTTGAATAAAAATGATGCATATGGAAATATGCATCAGGGAGTATGATGGAAATCCCTCCATCCCTTTTGTTAAAAAAGAATCAAATCAAATTAGGTAATCTTATTATGCTAGTTTAAGGATGAATAAATCATCCAAGTTTTGATTAAACATTGAAACTGCAGGGCAAGGGTTAAATCCAGCAGCTAACCCGTTTTTGTATGCTTAATTTCTCAAACATACTAAGGGTTTACGTCTAATATTTTTTGATGGATTTGAAGATCAAGATGTTAGCTTTCCAACAAATCAAGTTTCATCCAATTTGGACTTCATTTGGTCGTTCAAATCAGCAATTAAACCCAAGGTGTCAAAACTGCCCAGCAGGGCCAGGATGAACCCGGTATTGTTCTTTTTATTTCTTATAATATAGTTTGGTTTAAGTCTTGAATTTTTACATATTTTGGGTCCCCAAGATCTTAGCTTTCATGTCCAATTGGAATTACCAGATTTGGAGTTCAATTGGTTAGTGAATTAAGCTAATTAGTAAACCTGTGCTGTTTTGGAGTCTAATCTGCACGGTTTGGGGAATCAGGCTCATTCAAGGGGTAAACGACGTCCAAATGCTATGATTCAAAAACGAGGGTAAACTAGACATCTTGAGGTTTCCTTCCATGTAAGAAAATCCAAGATTACTCAGCATTTGAGGTGTCAACCATGAAGCACAAGTCACGGCAGAAACGGGCACCTAGATACCCGGTTGCTTAGCAAGGTGGATTTCCCTCCTAGATGGGTTTGCTTAAGGTGGAAGACTGCCAACTAGGTCATTTTGAGCTGCTTGATGAAACACCACTCAGCTACTTGTGAGAGAGACACGTGGGACAAGTGAAACACCACCATCTTGCAAGCTTTCATTGGACCACTCAAGGATGACATGGCACACATGCATTTTTCAGTCCTTTTGAGGTGGCTAGCCGTGCACTCTTGCCTTCCTAGCTGGGAAATTGAGTCACTTACATTCCTTAATGCAAAGGAAAAGGCTTAGGAAGATAAATTAAGTGCTTTGTAATATAAACTTTCAGCTTATGTGTGTTTTAGCTTAAACCGTGTATTACTAAAGCATAGGATTAGTTTAATGACTTTCCTTGCCTAGAAGGAAAGCCCTTTTCATGTAATCAGAAGGCTATATAAGTGCCTTGGCTGCTCTTTTGTAAAACAACAAGCTTGAGTATTGAAATTAAGAAAAGACTTTGTGTCTTGTGTTCCTCTCAAACACTTAACTTGCTTATCCTTAATTAGGCCGATTAAGGTGGTATCCAAGTGAGTCTTAATCATTGATTAGGTGGTGTATCTTATCCTAATCAAAGGTTAAGGGCCCTAAGCTAAGTGATTAGTGGTGTATCTTATCTAATCACAAGGCTTAGAACTATCCAAATTCCATTGAATTCACTTAAAGTTCATGAAGTTAGCTTTGGGTTCCTTAAACCAAAGCTCTCCTTTTTTCATGTTCTAATCAGTGAACTTCATTCCTCTCTTCTTTTTTTTCTTTTCATATTCATTTCAAGCTTAATCAAGGCCAAGAATTCTTGCTTTGATTCAGTTTTGAGCCCAAACACAAAAGCCATCTCAAAAACCGTGAAATTCACAAACTAGGCGTGCTTAGGCAGCAAGTTAGCACGGTCACCCCGTGCCCTTGAGCACGACCGTGCCTCCCTTGGTTCATGAGTTTTCCACTTGTTTTGGTTGTGTTCTTGTTGTAAGTTGGCTTGGGTTGTTCCTACCCTTGAGACTTACATCAGAGATTGAGAGACACCTTTGCATCCCCTTGCTTTGCCTCATTTATAAGTATTTGGATTTATTCCCTACTGATTTATCCCCTATATTACACCCACTCAGAGGCATTGAACATCAAATAGACCTACTACTCAGAGCTACCCTACTAAACAAACCGCCCTATAGGTGCAACCCCACTGAAACTTAGGAAGTTCAGAGGCAAGTTCAGAGCTTATTGATAGAGGTTACATAAGAGAAAGCATGAGTCCTTGTTCTGTTCCAGCCTTAGTTGTTGATGGAAATCCCTCCATCCCTTTTGTTAAAAAAGAATCAAATCAAATTAGGTAATCTTATTATGCTGGTTTAAGGATGAATAAATCATCCAAGTTTTGATTAAACCTTGAAACTGCAGGGCAAGGGTTAAATCCAGCAGCTAACCCGTTTTTGCGTGCTTAATTTCTCAAACATACTAAGGGTTTACATCTAATATTTTTTTTGATGGATTTGAAGATCAAGATGTTAGCTTTCCAACAAATCAAGTTTCATCCAATTTGGACATCATTTGGTCGTTCAAATCAGCAATTAAACCCAAGGTGTCAAAACTACCCAGCAGGGCCAGGATGAACCCGGTTTTGTTCTTTTTATTTCTTATGATGTAGTTTAGCTTATGATGGAAATCCCTCCATCCCTTTTGTTAAAAAGGAATCAAATCAATTTGGTAATCTTATTATGCTGGTTTAAGGATGAATAAATCATCCAAGTTTTGATTAAACATTGAAACTGCAGGGCAAGGGTTAAATCCAGCAGCTAACCCACTTTTTTGTGCTTAATTCATCAAGCATCCTCAAGGTTTAAGTCTAATATTTTTCTATGGATTTGAAGTTCAAGAAGTCAGATTTACAGCAAAACAAGTTTCATCCAATTTGGACTTTATTTGCCCATTCAAATTAGCAATTAAACCTAAGGTGTCCAAACTGCCCAGCAGGACCAGATTATGCACGGTTTTGGTTACTTCATAACTCAAGCTATATGATGGCTTAAGTCTTGGAATTATACATTTTTGGAATCCTCATGATGTCTACTTTCAGGTCCAAGCATTAGTTTTCAATCATACCCACAAGAGGATGACAGATCAAGGACTTTTTCCAAACCGGTCAGATTAAGCTCTAATCTGCGCGGTAAAATGTTTAAGTCTGATTACCTTACTTAAACATGTCACAACCTTGATTTCTTTGTGGGGGGGGTTTACACACATCCCAAAGTGACCCCCCATGGCCTGAAAACCGAATCATCATCACTTTTGCTAAGCCTAATCCTAGTCCCAAAATCGGCCAGAAACTGTCCTTGAACCCGGTTTGCTGTTCCGGTTTATTTTTGCCTTCACCGGTGGGTTTCCTTCAACTCAGCAGATTTGGCACACTCTTCAAAGCTTGGTACACATCCCTAGGCATCAATGATGGGCTGCAAGACCTTGGGAAGGTCGGACCAATGAGGAACAAGCAGCAAAAAGAGTGTCTCTTGCATACTAGTAGCTAGACAAAAGGCAAGGGCTACTTTACGGCTAACCAATGGGAGCTCAGCAAAATCTCAGCATGTATTAAGCTTAGTTTAAGAGTAGATTGATGTATAATGAACATTAGTAATGTATTACTTTATGTTTAAGATATATTAGAATAGTTTAAGGAAGCTTGTAATCTAGTTTAGCACAAATCAGCTTGTATTAGTTCTTAATACCTTTCCTCACTAGGAGGGAAAGGTCAAGGTGCTTGTGTGTGTGCTTGCTTGCTAGCTTAGCTCTATTTAAAGAGCTTGTACGCCCCCTTGTAACATATATCAGATTTGAATCAAAACTCAAAGTTGAGAGCATTGTGCTTTCGGTGCTTAGGCACACTCCAAACACTTAGCTTGCTTATCCTTAATTTTGGCCGATTAAGGTGGTGTTCAAGTGAAGTCTTAAACGTGATTAAGTGGTGATATCTGTATCTTAATCATAGTTTAAGGGCCCTAAACTTGAGTTTGGTGGTGTTTCTGTATCCATTCTTCAAGTTTAGTTCTATCTCATTTGGTGTTATACTCAAGTATTCAAAGAGAGCTAAAGTGAGTTTGCTAGCTTTAATTTGGAGTTAGTGAATCTTAACTTTGCTTCTCCCCCACTTTCTCTCATTTACAAGCCACTCATATATCCATCCCCATGCTTATTCAAGGCTTAGACTACCTCTAATAGTCTAGCTTCCATCACAAACCTCAACCCATACTCAACCGTGCAAAAGTGAGAAACATGGTGTCACAAACCAGAAAAGTGGCACGGCCTGCCCGTGCCTAAAGGCACGACCGTGCCACACATAATCTGTGTGGTTTTCATTTGGTTGTTTCATATTCTTGGTAGCTTGTAACTTGGTTCCATTCATCCTTTGAGATATACATCAAATACATCAAACTTCCATTGATTTTCACTTAGAATCCCTTGATTCTAAGTTCCATTCCTCCCTCACATGTTTGTTGCCTCACAACCCACATATTATGTGCCACTTTCCTTAGTTTTCTCATGATTGTATTCTCCCTTGGTTTGTAAGCTTTCACTCTTAATTTGAGTATTAGCCTAGACCCTCGGTAGGTACATCAGCTTAAATCTTGTATTTTTACATATTTTGGGTCCCCAAGATCTTAGCTTTCATGTCCAATTGGAATTACCAGATTTGGAGTTCAATTGGTTAGTGAATTAAGCTAATTAGTAAACCTGTGCTGTTTTGGAGTCCAATCTGCACGGTTTGGGGAATCAGGCTCATTCAAGGGGTAAACGACGTCCAATTGCTACGATTCAAAAAGGAGGGTACTCTAGACATCTTGAGGTTTCCAACCATGTAAGAAACGTAGCAATTAGTCATCATTTGAGGTGTCAAACATGCGTTGCCAGTGGAGGCAGAAACCGGCTGCTTAACACCCGGTTGCTTAGCCTGGTGGTTTTCCTCCTTCAAGGGGTTTGCTTAAGGTGGAAGGCTGCCAAGCAGGTTATTTTGAGCTGCTTGATTAAGCACCACTCAGCTACTTGAGAGAGAGACACGTGGAGCTAGTGAAACGCCACCATTTTGCAAGCTCTCATTCGACGACTCAAGCATGACATGGCACACATGCAATTTTCAGTCCTTTTGAGGTGGCAGCCATGCTCTCTTACCTTCCTTGAAGGGAAATTGAGTCAACAAGGTTTCTTAATACTTAGTAAAGAGTTTAAGAAGGAAATCTTGTGTTTTGTAGCTTAAACTTTCAGCTTATGTATGTTTTAGCTTAAACCGTGTATTACAAAGCATAGGATTAGTTTAATGACTTTCCTTGCCTAGAAGGAAAGCTCTTTTCATGTAATCACAAGGCTATATAAGTGCCTTGGCTGCTCTTTTGTAAAAACAACAAGCTTGAGTATTGAAATTGAGAAAAGACTTTGTGTCTTGAGTTCCTCTTAAACACTTAACTTGCTTATCCTTAATTGTGGCCGATTAAGGTGGTGTTCAAGTGAGTCTTAATCATTGATTAGGTGGTGTATCTTATCCTAATCAAAGATTAAGGGCCCTAAGTTAAGTGATTAGTGGTGTATCTTATCTAATCACAAGGCTTAGAACTATCCAAATTTCATTGAATTTACTTAAAGTTCATGAAGTTAGCTTTTGGATTCCTTAAACCATAAGCTCTCTCTTTTCGTGTTCTAATCAGTGAACTTCATTCCCCACGTCTCCTTTTTTCTTTTCATATTCATTTCAAGCTTAATCAAGGCCAAGAATTCTTGCTTTGATTCAGTTTTGAGCCCAAACACGAAAACCTCTTCAAACCGTGAGAAATCACAAACTTAGGCATGCCTAGGCAGCAAGTTAGCACAGCCACCCCGTGCCATTAAGCACGACCGTGCCCCCTTGGTTCGTGAGTTTTCCACTTGTTTTGATTGTGTTCTTGTTGTAAGTTAGATTGGGTTGTTCCTACCCTTGAGACTTACATCATTTTTGGTATCAGAGCAAGTTCAGATCCTTGCCTGAACCCCACGCTCCCAAATTAAATCCAAACACAAACAGCCTACTTACGTTTCAAATCGATCCACAAAGAACCCTAGACCTCATCCTTCATGCCATCTTCAATGAACTTGGAGAAAGAACTAGCTTTTATTAATATTGGATATGCTTGCTTTGCAATTCTAAAATTTCATGGCGAAATGGAAGAGTTCACAGGTTGGTTATCTAAGGTGGAACGAGTTTTTGCTTGTTGTATCCTTAGTGACCAAGAGAAATTCAAAGTGGTTATTTCAAGATTGAGAGGTTGTGCACTTCAGTGGTGAAATAAGTACAAGTTTGAGCGAAAAAAGAAAGAAAAGAGAAGGTGAGAACTTGGAAGAAATTAAGTAGTAAGTTGAAGGATTCCTTTTGTCCATCCACTTACACGCCCATGAAAGAAAGTATCTCCATCAAGCTCACAAGTTCATTCCCTTCCACTCCACAAAAAAGCCCAACTCCACCAAAGAACCTTTTCCCACCACCCACACAAAGACCCCTTCCTAAAGGAGCTCGAAAATGTTTTAAGTGCCAAGGATTTGGTCACTTAGCATCAGATTGTACAAACCGAAGGTATGTTACCTTGGCTGAATGGAAGGCAACTGAGGAGGTCGAAATAGAAGAGGAAAAGAAAGAGGATAAAGAAGAAGATCTCGAGGAGATAGTGATTGAGGCGGATGAAGGTGAAATGCTCACCTTAGACACTTACCACCCACCAAAATACAAAGAGAATCAAAGTATTCTTTTCATGACTTTTGGTGAACCATCAACCTTTTCCCCCACTCCACCCACACCCAAAACACTCAAACGAACCTTCTGTCAATTCAATTCAGAATCATTCCTTACAGTTCCTAATCTTGAATTAAGAGCATGTGAGAAAGTGGTTCCAATCATGTTCAAGGAGCCCCCTACGTCCACCATTCCAATCAACAAGGGGAAGGTAAAGAAGAAAGTCTCTAAGTTCAAAAGAGACTTTTTTTCATGGTTGATTTTATTTCAACCAGAATTGAAGCAAAAAGAGGAGTTCATTACCTACTATGATTTGAGGGCAAATCATTTTTAACAAGGGGAGTATAATGGAAATCCCTCCATCCCTTTTGTTAAAAAAGAATCAAATCAAATTAGGTAATCTTATTATGCTGGTTTAAGGATGAATAAATTATCCAAGTTTTGATTAAACCTTGAAACTGCAGGGCAAGGGTTAAATCCAGCAGCTAACCTGTTCTTGTGTGCTTAATTTCTCAAACATACTAAGGGTTTACATCTAATATTTTTTTTAATGGATTTGAAGATCAAGATGTTAGCTTTCCAACAAATCAAGTTTCATCCAATTTGGACTTCATTTGGTCGTTCAAATCAGCAATAAAACCCAAGGTGTCAAAACTGCCCAGCAGGGCCAGGATGAACCCGGTTTTGTTCTTTTTATTTCTTATGATGTAGTTTAGCTTAAATCTTGTATTTTTACATATTTTCGGTCCCCAAGATCTTAGCTTTCATGTCCAATTGGAATTACCAGATTTGGAGTTCAATTGGTTAGTGAACTAAGCTAATTAGTAAACCTGTGCTGTTTTGGAGTCCAATCTGCACGGTTTGGGAAATCAGGCTGATTCAAGAAGCAAATGACGTCCAATTGCTATGATTCAAAAAGGAGGGTAATCTAGACATCTTGAGGTTTCCAAAAATGTAAGAAACGTAGCAATTAGTCATCATTGGAGGTGTCAAACATGCGTTGCAAGTGGAGGTAGAAACCGGCTGCTTGACACCCGGTTGCTTAGCCTGGTGGTTTTCCTCCTTCAAGGGGTTTGCTTAAGGTGGAAGGTTGCCAAGCAGGTCATTTTGAGCTGCTTGATTAAGCACCACTCAGCTACTTGTGAGAGAGACACGTGGAGCAAGTGAAACACCACCATTTTGCAAGCTCTCATTCGACCACTCAAGCATGACATGGTACACATGCATTTTTCAGTCCTTTTCAGGTGGCTAGCCGTGCACTCTTGCCTTCCTAGCTGGGAAATTGAGTCATTTACATTCCTTAATGCAAAGGAAAAGGCTTAGGAAGATAAATTAAGTGCTTTGTAATATAAACTTTCAGCTTATGTATGTTTCAGCTTAAACCGTGTATTATTAAGCATAGGATTAGTTTAATAACTTTCCTTGTCTAGAAGGAAAGCCCTTTTCATGTAATCACAAGGCTATATAAGTGCCTTGGCTGCTCTTTTGTAAAACAAGAAGCTTGAGTATTGAAATTAAGAAAAGACTTTATGTCTTGGTTGTGTTTAAACACTTAACTTGCTTATCCTTAATTTGGCCGATTAAGGTGGTGTTCAAGTGAGTCTTAATCATTGATTAGGTGGTGTATCTTATCCTAATCAAAGGTTAAGGGCCCTAAGCTAAGTGATTAGTGGGGTATCTTATCTAATCACAAGGCTTAGAACTATCCAAATTCCATTGAATTCACTTAAAGTTCATGAAGTTAGCTTTGGGGTCCTTAAACCAAAGCTCTCCTTTTTCATGTTCTAATCAGTGAACTTCATTCCTCTCTTCTTTTTTTTTTTCTTTTCATATTCATTTCAAGCTTAATCAAGGCCAAGAATTCTTGCTTTGATTCAGTTTTGAGCCCAAACACAAAAACCATCTCAAAACCGTGAAAATCACAAACTAGGCGTGCTAGGCAGAACTTTGGCACGGTCACCCCGTGCCTTTAAGCACGACCGTGCCTTCCTTGGTTCGTGAGTTTTCCACTTGTTTTGGTTGTGTTCTTGTTGTAAGTTGGCTTGGGTTGTTCCTACCCTTGAGACTTACATCATTTTTGGTATCAGAGCAAGTTTAGATCCTTGCCTGAACCCCACGCTCCCAAATTAAATCCAAACACAAATAGCCTACTTACGTTTCAAATCAATTCACAAAGAACCCTAGACCTCATCCTTCATGCCATCTTCAATGAACTTGGAGAAAGAACTAGCTTTTATTGATATTGGATATGCTTGCTTTGCATTTCCAAAATTTCGTGGCGAAAAGGAAGAGTTCACAGGTTGGTTATCTAAGGTGGAACAAGTTTTTGCTTGTTGTATCCTTAGTGACCAAGAGAAGTTCAAAGTGGTTATTTCAAGATTGAGAGGTTGTGCACTTCAGTGGTGGAATAAGTACAAGTTTGAGCGAAAAAAGAAAGGAAAAGAGAAGGTGAGAACTTGGAAGAAATTAAGTAGTAAGTTGAAGGATTCCTTTTGTCCATCCACTTACACGCCCATGAAAGAAAGTATCTCCATCAAGCTCACAAGTTCATTTCCTCCCACTCCACAAAAAAGCCCAACTCCACCAAAGAACCTTTTCCCACCACCCACACAAAGACCCCTTCCTAAAGGAGCTCGAAAATGTTTTAAGTGCCAAGGATTTTGATGGAGGTCCATCCTCAAGGTCTAATAATGTTTCATTGATCCAAAATAATCAAGAAATCAACTCCAAAGTCACGGCCATGAGTCCCTTGATGGCAAACACACAAGGTGATACACCCGGGTTCTCATCCAGATTTTTACCCGGTTTTTGCTATCTTATTACATCGGCCTAAAGCATATTTTGGTGTCCGTTTTGTGGATGATTATCAAGTTCAGGATGTTAACTTTTAAGTCCAATTGGTTTCATATCATTTGGAATTCATTTGGTTACTTAAAACAGTTCATCTCTTGAACCTGTCTGGATTGCACTGCAAAATGCACAGTTTCGGTTTTCTAGTTTGTTCAGGGGGCAAATGACGTTCAAATGCTACGATTCCAAATGGAGGGTAAACTAGACATCTTGAGGTTTCCAATCATGTAAGAAACGTAGCAAATATTCATCATTTGAGGTGTCAAACATGCGTTGCAAGTGGAGGCAGAAACCGGCTGCTTGACACCCAGTTGCTTAGCTTGGTGGTTTTCCTCCTTCAAGGGGTTTGCTTAAGGTGGAAGGCTGCCAAGCAGGTCATTTTGAGCTGCTTGATTAAGCCCCACTCAGCTACTTGAGAAAGAGACACGTGGAGCTAGTGAAACGCCACCATTTTGCAAGCTCTCATTCGACCACTCAAGCATGACATGGCACACATGCATTTTTCAGTCCTTTTGAGGTGGCTAGCCGTGCACTCATACCTTCCTAGCTGGGAAAATGAGTCATCTACATTCCTTAATGCATAGGAAAGGTTTAGGAAGATAACTTAAGTGCTTTGTAAAATAAGCTTTCAGCTTTTGGTTTGTATTAGAGTAAACTGTGTGTTAGGAAGTGATTAGCAAGTTTAATGACTTTCCTCCCTTGGAAGGAAAGCTCATTTGTGTACTCTCAAGGCCATATAAAACCTTGTATGTTTATTTTGAAGAAATAGAGTTGAATTTTCAGTAGAAAGAAAAGACTTTGTGTCTTGTGATTTCCTAAACACTTAACTTGCTTATCCTTAATTGTGGTCGATTAAGGTGGTGACCAAGTGAGTCTTAATCTTTGGTTAGGTGGTGAATCTTATCCTAATCCAAGATTGAGGGCCCTAAGCTAAATGATTAGTGGTGTATCTTATCTAATAATCTAGCTTAGAACTATCCAAGTTTCATTAAACACTCTTGAAGTTCACAAACTAGTTCTTGGTTTCACTCCTCTCAAACCATGAATTACCTTTGTTCTTCTTAGTGTCTTTTCATCCTCCTTTACTTCCCTCACTTCCTTACTCCTTTGATTCCTCTTCTCCACACAAAATCAAGCCTTGGCATAGCTGATTGCATCGAACTTCCAACAAACTTCAAAGCTACCTCAAACCGTGGAAAGGGACTTACCTAGGGAAGCTAGGCAGCGAGTTGGCACGGTCACCCCGTGCCCTTGCGCACGACCGTGCCACCCCTGGCCGTAAGAGTTTGCTTGTTTTCTAGCCTCCTTTGACGTGAGTTAACTTGGGTTGCTATCCTTCCCTTGGACTTACATCAATTTTGGTATCAGAGCAAGTTCAGAACTTAGCCTGAACCCCACGTCATTCCCAGCTTATCTCTGAAATCATTTCAAACACAATCAAACACAAACCGTTCATTCCTGCGATCACAATGAGTACTAGCATGTTTGTGGAAGAAAGGCTTGAAGTTCTTTCTAAGCAAATGCAAGAAATGAGTGTGAGTAATCGAGAACTCAAAGCACAAAATGAGTACTTGAGGAAACAGCTTGGAAACCATATGAAACAAAAGCAGAAACTTCAAGAATCACCAAGCATTCGAATTGGAACAGATTATGGCTATGAAGAGGAAGCTAGCAATGCGTTCTCTGAAGAAGAAGTACCATTTGAAAGAATGCAAAGAAGAGTGCGACCTACTTTCAACTCTAATGAGATCAAGGTTGATATTCCTGAGTTCGAGGGAAAGTTAGATCCTGATGAGTTCATTGAATGGTTACAAACGGTGGAGCGTATTTTTGAGTTCAAGGAGATTCCAGAAGATAAGAAAGTCAAAATAGTTGCTCTTAGATTAAGGAAATATGCCTCCTTGTGGTGGACAAACCTTACTGCTAAGAGAACTAGAGAAAGGAAGAGTAAGATTGCTACTTAGGACAAAATGAAAGCCAAGATGAAGGCACGGTTTTTGCCTTCTACGTATGTCCAAGATCAATACATGCTCTTTCATCATTTGAATCAAGGCAAGATGAGTGTTGAAGAATATACTCGTGAGTTTGAGAAACTCATGATTAAATGTGACATTCATGAGCCTGAAGAACAAACCATGGTTCGTTACCTAGGAGGGCTTGATCCTAGGATAGCCAACGTGGTTGAGTTGCAAGCTTATACCACCTTTGACGAAGTGTGTGTCCTAGCACACAAGGTGGAGCAACAAAGAAAGTCTAGAATGAATGTTCGTGATTCATTTAAGCCTTATTCTACACCAAACTGTGGGCAATCCTTAAACAAGGGGAGTACCACACCTCAGCCTAAATCATCTACCCCTTCCCATCTAATCCACAAAAAAACCAAGCTCCTCAAAGGCCACCACCATCAAACCCCCCACGTCCAAACCCATACCCTGTAAGCCAAAGAAGGTGTTACAAGTGCCAAGGCTTAGGACACATAGCTTCTGATTGTCCTAGTCGAAAGGTAGTCACCTTAGCTGAATGGGAAGCCATAGAGGGAGAATTTACCGAGGAGAAAGAAGAGGAAAAGGCAGAAGATGCTGAGAGCGATCATGAAGATGATCAGGAGGAGTTTGTGGAAAACGCAGATGAAGGTGAGATGCTAGGAATTCGAAGGGTATTGAGCAATCAACGAGTTGCTAAGGATGAACAACGTGAGAACATCTTTCACTCCCGGTGTACAGTCCAAGGCAAAGTGTGCTCGTTAATCATCGATGGAGGAAGTTGTGCCAACGTTGTTTCATTGAATATGATTGAGAAACTGAACCTTCAGTCCACGGCACACCCACACCCATACACCATTCAATGGTTAAATCAAGGCAAGGGATTACAAGTTAACTCTCGTTGCTTGATTTCATTCTCTCTTGGTAAGAATTACCAAGATGAAATTTGGTGTGATATTATCCCCATGGATGCTTGTCATATTCTGTTAGGACGACCATGGATGTATGACAGGAAGGTTATGCATAATGGTTATCTTAATACTTATTCCTTTTCCAAAGATGGCAAGAAAATTACCCTGAATCCTATGTCACCATCCGAACTCCACAAAATGAAACCACAAAAAAGCCAAAATCAATCTGACTTGCTTTTGACATATGTTGAACCACTTTTAAAGGCCTCTTAACATGAGTTCAAAGCCTTGAAAGAGTGGATATTGCAAGTACAAGATGAGCCACAAACACCACTTCCATCCCATCCCATAGCCAAGGTCATATTGAATCAGTTCAGTCACCTATTTCCAGAAGAGATACCTTTGGGGTTACCCCCAAAGCGTGACATTCAACATCATATTGACCTTATCCCAGGATCCATTCTGCCTAATAAGCTAGCCTACAGGACAAATCCCAAAGAAACTCAAGAGATTCAACGACAAGTTGAAGAACTGATATTCAAGGGGTTGGTACGAGAATCCTTAAGTCCATGTGTTGTTCCTGCTCTTTTGGTTCCGAAGAAGGATGGTAGTATGAGGATGTGTGTTGACAGTAGGGCCATAAACAAAATTACTATCAAGTATAGGTACCCTATACCTAGGCTTGAAGATATGTTGGATGAATTACATGACTCTAAGGTGTTTAGTAAGATTGATTTGAGGAGTGGTTATTATCAAATTCGTATTAGGGAGGGCGATGAGTGGAAAACTGCTTTCAAGACTAAGGGCAGATTATATGAATGGTTAGTCATGCCTTTCGGTCTTTCTAATGCCCCTAGTACATTTATGAGGTTAATGAATCAAGTATTTCGACCATACTTGGGCAAATTCGTGGTTGTTTACTTCGATGATATATTGGTGTTCAGTAAGAATGAGCAAGAACATCAAGATCATTTAACTCAGGTGATGCTCGTTCTTGAAAAGGAGAAGTTATTCAGGAACCTAAAGAAGTGTATCTTCTTTACTCATGAAGTTACCTTCTTAGGTTATATTGTTTCTGAAGATGGTATTAAGGCGGATGAAAGCAAGATTGAGGCTATTCGAACTAGGCCTGTTCCTAAGAGCATTCATGACGTTCGAAGCTTTCATGGCTTGGCCTCTTTCTATAGGAGGTTCATACGAAATTTCAGCACTATCTTAGCTCCTATGACCGAGATTCTTAAGGGTTCCTCATTCACTTGGAATCCTAAAGCCCAAGCAGCCTTTGAAGAAGTGAAAGAGAGACTAACTCAAGCCCCAGTTTTAGCCCTACCGTGTTTTGAGAAAGTCTTTGAAGTTGAATGCGATGCTTCTGGGGTTGGTATTGGAGGCATTCTTACTCAAGAAGGACGCCCTTTGGCCTTCTTCAGTGGGAAGTTATGTGATACCAGGAAGAGATATTCAACTTATGACAAGGAATTCTACGCCATCATTCGATGTCTAGAACATTGGAACCACTATTTGATTGCCAGTGAGTTTATTCTGCATTCAGATCACGAGGCTTTGAAGTATATTCAAGGCCAACACAAGTTAAACTCGCGCCATGCTAAATGGGGGGAATTCCTACAGTCCTTTCACTTTACTATCAAGCATAAGTCCGGCAAACTGAATCAAGGCGCCGATGCTCTATCACGGCATTATCTATTGATGTTCCAATTGGATGCTTGTATCCTTGGATTTGAGCATCTAAAGGCGTTATATCAGAATGATGAAGATTTTGGGGTGTTATATTCTGAGTGTACTAAACATCCCAAAGGGGACTTCTTAATTCAAGAAGAGTTTCTCTTTAAAGGTGCTCGGTTATGTGTCCCCAAATGTAGCACTCGTGAGTTGTTAATTCGAGAAGTCCATGCTGGATCTTTAGCTAGCCATTTTGGCGAAGACAAGACCCTAACTATGCTTAGGGAACATTATTATTGGCCAGGCATGGAAAAGGACGTTCAAGACATCATTAGAAGGTGTAGTACGTGTCAAATTGCGAAGAGTCATTCGCTTCCTCAGGGACTATACACGCCACTTCCTATTCCTATGTTGCCTTGGGTGGACGTTAGTATGGATTTCATACTTGGTTTACCAAAGACACAAAGGAATAAAGATTCTATCTTTGTGGTCGTGGATCGATTTTCGAAGATAGCTCATTTCATTCCCTGCAACAAGACTAATGATGCCACTCATATTGCTGAATTGTATTTTAAGGAGGTTATGAGACTTCATGGAATTCCTCGTTCCATTGTCTCAGATCGAGATACGAAGTTTTTAAGTCACTTTTGGATTACTTTGTGGAAAAAGTTGGGTACCAAACTTAAGTACAGTACCACTTGTCATCCACAAACAGATGGGCAAACCGAGGTTACTAATCGAACCCTTGGTACTTTATTAAGGGTTCTGATTAAAAACCACATCAGAGCTTGGGATCTGTTACTTCCACATGCTGAGTTTGCTTACAATAAGACTCCAAGCAAGGCTACTGGTCTATCTCCCTTTAAAGTGGTCTATGGAATTGATCCCCTAAGTCCACTTGATCTTGTACCACGACCATTAGATCAAAAGCCAAGTGCGGATGCCGCTACTAGGGTGGAAGAAATCCAGAAGTTGCATTAGTAAAGGCCAAGATTGAGAAAACTACACTTTCATACACGGCCCAAGCTAACAAGCATAAAAGGGAGAAGCTTTTTAAGCCAGGTGATTTGGTTTAGATTCATCTTCGTAAAGAACGTTTTCTTTCCAAAAGGAAAACTAAATTGATGCCTAAAGCGGATGGTCCATTCGAGATTTTGGAGAAGATCAACAATAATGCTTACAAGGTAGAGTTACCAGGAGATTATGGAGTATCAGCTACGTTTAACGTTGCTGATTTAAGCCCTTATGAAGCAGACGGTTACCTTTCTGATTTGAGGATCAAATCTTCCCAACAAGGGGAGAATGATGGAGGTCCATCCTCAAGGTCTAATAATGTTTCATTGATCCAAAATAATCAAGAAATCAACTCCAAAGTCACGGCCATGAGTCACTTGATGGCAAACACACAAGGTGATACACCCGGGTTCTCATCTAGATTTTTACCTGGTTTTTGCTATCTTATTACATCGGCGTAAAGCATATTTTGGTGTCCGTTTTTTGGATGATTATCAAGTTCAGGATGTTAACTTTTAAGTCCAATTGGTTTCATATCATTTGGAATCCATTTGGTTACTTAAAACAGTTCATCTCTTGAACCTGTCCGGATTGCACTGCAAAATGCACGGTTTTGGTTTTCTGGTTTGTTCAGGGGGCAAATGACGTCCAAATGCTACGATTTTAAATGGAGGGTAAACTAGACATCTTGAGGTTTCCAACCTTGTAAGAAACGTAGCAAATAGTCATCATTTGAGGTGTCAAACATGCGTTGCAAGTGGAGGCAGAAACCGACTGCTTGACACCCGGTTGCTTAGCTTGGTGGTTTTCCTCCTTCAAGGGGTTTGCTTAAGGTGGAAGGCTTCCAAGCAGGTCATTTTGAGCTGCTTGATCAAGCACCACTCAGCTACTTGAGAGAGAGACACGTGGAGCAAGTGAAACATCACCATTTTGCAAGCCCTCATTCGACCACTCAAGCATGACACGGCACACATGCATTCTTCAGTCTTTTTGAGGTGGCTAGCCGTGCACTCTTACCTTCCTAGCTGGGAAAATGAGTCATCTACATTCCTTAATGCATAGGAAAGGTTTAGGAAGATAACTTAAGTACTTTGTAAAATAAGCTTTCAGCTTTTGGTTTGTATTAGAGTAAACCGTGTGTTAGGAAGTGATTAGCAAGTTTAATGACTTTCCTCCCTTGGAAGGAAAGCTCATTTGTGTACTCTCGAGGCCATATAAAGCCTTGTATGTTCATTTTGAAGGAATAGAGTTGAATTTTCAGTAGAGAGAAAAGACTTTGTGTCTTGTGATTTCCTAAACACTTAACTTGCTTATCCTTAATTGTGGTCGATTAAGGTGGTGACCAAGTGAGTCTTAATCTTTGGTTAGGTGGTGAATCTTATCCTAATCCAAGATTGAGGGCCCTAAGCTAAATGATTAGTGGTGTATCTTATCTAATCATCTAGCTTAGAACTATCCAAGTTTCATGAAACACTCTTGAAGTTCACAAACTAATTCTTGGTTTCACTCCTCTCAAACCATGAATTACCTTTGTTCTTCTTAGTGTCTTTTTATCCTCCTTTACTTCCCTCACTTCCTTACCCCTTTGATTCCTCTTATCCACACAAAATCAAGCCTTGACATAGCTGATTGCATCGAACTTCCAACAAACTTCAAAGCTACCTCAAACCGTGGAAAGGGACTTACCTAGGCAAGCTAGGCAGCGAGTTGGCACGGTGACCCCGTGCCCTTGAGCACGACCGTGCCACCCCTGGCCGTAAGAGTTTGCTTGTTTTCTAGCCTCCTTTGACGTGAGTTAACTTGGGTTGCTATCCTTCCCTTGGACTTACATCAGATTTGGTCACTTAGCATCAGATTGTACAAACCGAAGGTATGTTACCTTGGCTGAATGGAAGGCAACTGAGGAGGCCGAAATAGAAAAGGAAAAGAAAGAGGATAAAGAAGATGATCTCGAGGAGATAGTGATTGAGGCGGATGAAGGTGAAATGCTCACCTTAGACACTTACCACCCACCAAAATACAAAGAGAATCGAAATATTCTTTTCATGACTTTTGGTGAACCATCACCTTTTCCCCACTCACCCACACCCAAACCACTCAACGAACTTCTGTCAATTCATTCAAAATCATTCCTTACAGTTTCCTATCCTGAATTAAGAGCATGTGCAGAAAGTGGGGTCCCTCATGTTCAAGGAGCCCCCTACGTCACCATTCCAATCAAACACAGGGGAAGTAAGAAGAAGTCTCTAAGTTCAAAAGAGACTTGTTTTCATGGTTGATTTTATTTCAACCAGAATTGAAGCAAAAAGAGGAGTTCATTACCTACTATGATTTGAGGGCAAACCATTTTTAACAAGGGGAGTATGATGGAAATCCCTCCATCCCTTTTGTTAAAAAGAATCAAATCAATTAGGTAATCTTATTATGCTGGTTTAAGGATGAATAAATCATCCAAGTTTTGATTAAACCTTGAAACTGCAGGGCAAGGGTTAAATCCAGCAGCTAACCTGTTTTTGTGTGCTTAATTTCTCAAACATACTAAGGGTTTACATCTAATAATTTTTTTGATGGAATTGAAGATCAAGATGTTAGCTTTCCAACAAATCAAGTTTCATCCAATTTGGACTTCATTTGGTCGTTCAAATCAGCAATTAAACCCAAGGTGTCAAAACTGCCCAGCAGGGACAGGATGAACCCGGTTTTGTTCTTTTTATTTCTTATGATGTAGTTTAGCTTAAATCTTGTATTTTTACATATTTTGGGTCCCCAAGGTCTTAGATTTCATGTCCAATTGGAATTACCAGATTTGGAGTTCAATTGGTTAGTGAATTAAGCTAATTAGTAAACCTGTGCTGTTTTGGAGTCTAATCTGCACGGTTTGGGGAATCAGGCTCATTCAAGGGGTAAATGACGTCCAATTGCTATGATTCAAAAAGAAGGGGCAAACTAGACATCTTGAGGTTTCCAACCATGTAAGAAACGTAGCCATTAGTCATCATTTAAGGTGTCAAACATGCGTTGCAAGTGGAGGCAGAAACCGGCTGCTTGACACCCGGTTGCTTAGCCTGGTGGTTTTCCTCCTTCAAGGGGTTTGCTTAAGGTGGAAGGCTGCCAAGCAGGTCATTTTGAGTTGCTTGATTAAGCACCACTCAGCTACTTGAGAGAGAGACACGTGGAGCTAGTGAAACGCCACCATTTTGCAAGCTCTCATTCGACCACTCAAGCATGACATGGCACACATGCAATTTTCAGTCCTTTTGAGGTGCCAGCCATGCTCTCTTACCTGCTATGTATATTTCAAGGGATTATCATTTTCATTCTTTCAACTCAACTTCATTGGAGGGTAAGCTCCATACAAATTCAAGCATGGCGAGGCTTTTCTTTGGTCCCACAATTTGAGTTTCATGACAAAAGACACTTCATGGAGTTTTATTTGAACTTCAAAGTGCCTTATCCGAAGGGGTTTTCCAAATGGGGATCACAAGTACCCTCCTTTTCAAAGATGATGAGGACCATCGCGCCCAAACTTCATCCACACATTCAGCAAACCCTCACACCCATTCAACCCCCAAGGAGGCCAAAGAAGTTCATGCCTTGGTCAGAAAACTCATAAACACAGCAGAAGATGCACTGCCCAGTTCGTCCAGTTTTTGGCCCGGTTTTGTGTCGCTGTTGGAGCAAAATATAGAGGGGGAAATTTCCTGCACGCACCACCCGCTTAAAGCTTAAGATCTTAGCTTTCCAACAAGACCTTTTGCAAGGCATTAGGAGTCCACTTGGTCAGCCAACCAAGCCCAAAACTGAAGATAGTGCACTGCAGGGCGCCAACCAGCACAGTCCGAATTAAGGGAATGTTTGGCCCACCAACTCAACTCCATTGTTTCTGAAATTTTGCAGCATGAAAGGGGACATAAATATTTATCAAGTCAAGAGTTCAAATCCCATCCAAAGCACCCCCTTGTGTAGGTTTTATCCAGCCAAAAGGACAAGCAAAACATCCCTTTACCCGGTTTGTTGCTAGCCGATACAAGGGCTGTTTTTCTTGGACTTTTTGCTTGTCAACTTGCATCCCCACTTGCTGAATGACTCGTCTTGCTGCAACCTAGGACTTTTGTAAGCTTGACACCTCATTTGGGAGGCATAATAACCCCTAATGAGGTAGATTAAGCTAGGTAGTGAGGTGTCTAGCTAGTAGTGGCTGATTAGGTGTGTTTCTCTTCCCGACATGTACTTAGCTTTGTATTTGCTGCCTAGGAAGAGAGGGAGCTCGGCCATTGCTTGTTAAAAGGCAGCTTGGTTCCTTCATTTTGCAACCAACTTGAATGTATAAGCTTATGAGTTCTCAAAGAAACTCTCCCCTCAAAATTCCTAGTCTATATCTTAAGTGTGGCAACTTAAGTGGTGTCTAGGTCCCTTTATCTCAATTAGGTGGTGATTCCTAATTGATCTAAGGGGATTGCCCATGTATCCAACAAGAGTGGCTCCCCTTGGATTATCTCTTGAAGGTGCTTGCTCTATCCACCCTCAAAATTCCTAGTGTTATATCTTGAGCTTGGCAACTCAAGTGGGTCTCTAGGTCTTCTTGATTCAACTAAGAAGGGGATTAAATTCTGTAACTTAGTTGAAGGAAGAAGATTTGCCCAAGTGTGCAAACCAAGGTGGGTTATCATCACCCTTGCTAGTCCACTTGATCTATCTTGGTTCTTGATTTTCTTTTCATGTTTTCTACCCAAATGCATTCTTGATTCACTCTAGCAAATACTTGCCTTAGTGAAGCTTTAATCCATCAAATTGGTATCAGAGCTTAGGCTACTTTCTTGGCCAAGCTTCCTTGCCCAAACACATCCCAAACACCAAACTCACGAAACAGCCCAAGCACTCATCCACAAAAATTTCCAGCCGTGCCTAGCCGAAAATATAGCACGGTCACCCCGTGCCCCCTACGCACGACCGTGCCACATCAGAAATCACAAAACCCATCCCACAAAGATCCGGAATGCCATGTCCCTTAGGAAGTTACTCAAGTTGAAACATGAACTTGATAGCCTTGAGTTACGTATCCAACAATGGGGTCTCAAACTTGAATCCCTCACCCATGATAAGGAAAGCAAACAAGGAGAACCCTTGATCGTTAAAGAAGAATGTCATGAAAACCATGAGGTGAGTTGCGATCTACCTCTAAAGTTTGATGAGCTTGAAGTTGAAGAACCCCAAGTGTTCGATTTGGAGCCATGTGACGTTGTGGATGAAATTGAGGAACTTTTGAGTCAAGAAGAATGCCCTCATTCGCAACAAGAATTGAGGACAATTCTTTTCGAAGAGAGAGGGTTTGATGTATATTTTCAAGGGTATCATTTTCATTCTTTCAACTCAACTTCATGGGAGGTAAGCTCCATACAAATTCAAGCATGGCAAGGCTTTTCTTTGGTCCCCACAATTTGAGTTTCATGACAAAAGACACTTTATGGAGTTTTATTTGAACTTCAAAGTGCCTTATCCGAAGGGGTTTTCCAAATGGGGATCACAAGTACCCTCCTTTTCAAAGATGATGAGGACCATCGCGCCCAAACTTCATCCACACATTCAGCAAACCCTCACACCCATTCAACCCCCAAGGAGGCCAAAGAAGTTCATGCCTTGGTCAGAAAACTCATAAACACAGCAGAAGATGCACTGCCCAGTTCGTCCAGTTTTTGGCCCGGCTTTGTGTCGCTGTTGGAGCAAAATATAGAGGGGGAAATTTCCTGCACTCACCACCCCCTTAAAGCTTAGGATCTTAGCTTTCCAACAAGACTTTTTGCAAGGCATTTGGAGTTCATTTGGTCAGCCAACCAAGCCCAAAACTGAAGACAGTGCACTGCAGGGCGCCAATCAGCACAGTCCGAATTAAGGGAATGTTTGGCCCACTAACTCAACTCCATTGTTTCTGAAATTTTGCAGCATGGAAGGGGACATAAATATTTATCAAGTCAAGGGTTCAAATCCCATCCAAAGCACCCCCTTGTGGACGTTTTATCCAGCCAAAAGGACAAGCAAAACATCCCTTTACCCGGTCTATTGCTAGCCGGTACAAGGGCTGTTTTTCTTGGACTTTTTGCTTGTCAACTTGCATCCCCACTTGCTGAATGACTATCTTGCTGCAACCTAGGACTTTTGTAAGCTTGACACCTCATTTGGGAGGCATAATAACCCCTAATGAGGTAGATTAAGCTAGGTAGTGAGGTGTCTAACTAGTAGTGGCTGATTAGATGTGTTTCTCTTCCCCATATGTACTTAGCTTTGTATTTGCTGCCTAGGAAGAGAGGGAGCTCGGCCATGGCTTGTTAAAAGGCAGCTTGGTTCCTTCATTTTGCAACCAACTTGAATGTATAAGCTTGTGAGTTCTCAAAGAAACTCTTCCCTCAAAATTCCTAGTCTATATCTTAAATGTGGCAACTTAAGCGGTGTCTAGGTCCCTTTATCTCAATTAGGTGGTGATTCCTAATTGATCTAAGGGGATTGCCCAAGTATCCAACAAGAGTGGCTCCTCTTGGATTATCTCTTGAAGGTGCTTGCTCTATCCACCCTCAAAATTCCTAGTGTTATATCTTGAGCTTGGCAACTCAAGTGGGCCTCTAGGTCTTCTTGATTCAACTAAGAAGGTGATTAAATTCTGTAACTTAGTTGAAGGAAGAAGATTTGCCCAAGTGTGCAAACCAAGGTGGGTTATCATCATCCTTGCTAGTCCACTTGATCTATCTTGGTTCTTGATTTTCTTTTCATGTTTTCTACCCAAATGCATTCTTGATTCACTCTAGCAAATACTTGCCTTAGTGAAGCTTGAATCGATCACCTTCCTTGAAGGGAAATTGAGTCAACAAGGTTTCTTAATACTTAGGAAAGAGTTTAAGAAGGAAATCTTGTGTTTTGTAGCTTAAACTTTCAGCTTATGTATGTTTTAGCTTAAACTGTGTATTACTAAGCATAGGATTAGTTTAATGACTTTCCTTGCCTAGAAGGAAAGCTCTTTTCATGTAATCACAAGGCTATATAAGTGCCTTGGCTGCTCTTTTGTAAAAACAACAAGCTTGAGTATTGAAATTGAGAAAAGACTTTGTGTCTTGAGTTCCTCTTAAACACTTAACTTGCTTATCCTTAATTGTGGCCGATTAAGGTGGTGTTCAAGTGAGTCTTAATCATTGATTAGGTGGTGTATATGTATCCTAATCAAAGGTTAAGGGCCCTAAGCTAAGTGATTAGTGGTGTATCTTATCTAATCACAAGGCTTAGAACTATCCAAATTCCATTGAATTCACTTAAAGTTCATGAAGTTAGCTTTGGGTTCCTTAAACCAAAGCTCTCCTTTTTCAAGTTCTAATCAGTGAACTTCATTCCTCTCTTTTTTTTTTTCTTTTCATATTCATTTCAAGCTTAATCAAGGCCAAGAATTCTTGCTTTGATTCAGTTTTGAGCCCAAACACAAAAACCATCTCAAAACCGTAAAAATCACAAACTAGGCGTGCTAGGCAGAACTTTGGCACGGTCACCCCGTGCCCTTAAGCACGACCGTGCCTCCCTTGGTTCGTGAGTTTTCCACTTGTTTTGGTTGTGTTCTTGTTGTAAGTTGGCTTGGGTTGTTCCTACCCTTGAGACTTACATCATTTTTGGTATCAGAGCAAGTTCAGATCCTTGCCTGAACCCCACGCTCCCAAATTAAATCCAAACACAAACAGCCTACTTACGTTTCAAATCAATCCACAAAGAACCCTAGACCTCATCCTTCATGCCATCTTCAATGAACTTGGAGAAAGAACTAGCTTTTATTGATATTGGATATGCTTGCTTTGCAATTCCAAAATTTCGTGGCGAAAAGGAAGAGTTCACAGGTTGGTTATCTAAGGTGGAACGAGTTTTTGCTTGTTGTATCCTTAATGACCAAGAGAAGTTCAAAGTGGTTATTTCAAGATTGAGAGGTTGTGCACTTCAGTGGTGGAATAAGTACAAGTTTGAGCGAAAAAAGAAAGGAAAAGAGAAGGTGAGAACTTGGAAGAAATTAAGTAGTAAGTTGAAGGATTCCTTTTGTCCATCCACTTACACGCCCATGAAAGAAAGTATCTCCATCAAGCTCACAAGTTCATTCCCTTCCACTCCACAAAAAAGCCCAACTCCACCAAAGAACCTTTTCCCACCACCCACACAAAGACCCCTTCCTAAAGGAGCTCGAAAATGTTTTAAGTGCCAAGGATTTGGTCACTTAGCATCAGATTGTACAAACCGAAGGTATGTTACCTTGGCTGAATGGAAGGCAACTGAGGAGGTCGAAATAGAAGAGGAAAAGAAAGAGGATAAAGAAGATGATCTCGAGGAGATAGTGATTGAGGCGGATGAAGGTGAAATGCTCACCTTAGACACTTACTACCCACCAAAATACAAAGAGAATCGAAATATTCTTTTCATGACTTTTGGTGAACCATCAACCTTTTCCCCCACTCCACCCACACCCAAAACACTCAAACGAACCTTCTGTCAATTCAATTCAGAATCATTCCTTACAGTTCCTAATCCTGAATTAAGAGCATGTGAGAAAGTGGTTCCAATCATGTTCAAGGAGCCCCCTACGTCCACCATTCCAATCAACAAGGGGAAGGTAAAGAAGAAAGTCTCTAAGTTCAAAAGAGACTTGTTTTCATGGTTGATTTTATTTCAACCAGAATTGAAGCAAAAAGAGGAGTTCATTACCTACTATGATTTGAGGGCAAATCATTTTTAACAAGGGGAGTATGATGGAAATCCCTCCATCCCTTTTGTTTAAGGACCTAAAACAGCCGGTCAGGTTTGTTTTCACAGCAAACCCGGTTTTCGAGAGGTTAATTACGTCAAACCCTTTAAGGTTTAAGTCCAATATTTTGCATTGGGATTAAAGTTCAAGAAGTCAGCTTTGCAACAAAAAAAAGTTTCATCCCATTTGGACTTCATTTGCCCTCTCAAATTGGCTAATAAACCCAAGCTATACAAACTGCCAGTTCAGACAGATTGTACCCAGTTTTTGGGTATGTATTTAGACAAGCTTAATGGTGGTTTAAATCTTGGATTTTTACCTTCTTAGAATCCTCAAGATGTCCCCTTTCAAGCCCCAGCATTACTTTTCCATCATTCCACTTGAAGAAAGGGAGAACAAGATGTTTTGCCAAACCGGCCAGATTAGCACCTAATCTGCACGGTTTAATGTTTTAGCTTGAAGGCCCCACTTAAACTTTGTTTAACCTTAATTTCTTGGTTTGGGGCGATTATACACATCCTAAACTTTCCTCCCATGGTCTAAAAACAGAATCATACTCACTTTTGCTAGGGTTAAACTCAGTCACAAAACCGGTCAGTTTCTGTCCAAAGAATCCGGTTTGGCAATCCGGTTTGTTTTTGCCCTCACCGGTGGGTTTGCTTCACTTCAGCTGATATGGCACGTCCTCCAAGGCTGGGCACACGTCCTAAGGCTTCAATGAGCAGCTGCTACCTTGAAAAGAACAGCCAATAAGAGAAGAGAGACAAAGAAAGATGTTCCTTGCTTCCCATTGGCCAGCCGTAAAGTGGCTTGTGCTTTTCGGCTGAAGCATGTGCATTCTTGCTGAGTTTCCAGCTGCTTGGGCTTAAGTACAAGTCAATTAAAGTTGTAATAAATATTAGTCTTGCTTTCCTTATTGTTTCAAATGTGTTAGACTAGTTTACGCAAGCATGTATTTTAGATTAGCACAAATCAGCTTGTTTTGCTCTTAATAGCTTTCCTCCTTAGGAGGGAAAGGTGAGGTGTGTGCTTGTATGGCTGCTAGTTTGCTTATTTAAAGGCACACAGCCCCCCCTTGTAATATACTAGATTTGAATCAAACTCAAAGTTGAGAGCATTGTGCTTTCGGTGCTTAGGCACACTCCAAACACTTAGCTTGCTTATCCTTAATTTTGGCCGATTAAGGTGGTGTTCAAGTGAAGTCTTAAACTTGATTAAGTGGTGATATCTGTATCTTAATCATAGTTTAAGGGCCCTAAACTTGAGTTTGGTGGTGTTTCTGTATCCATTCTTCAAGTTTAGTTCTATCTCATTTGGTGTTATACTCAAGGATTCAAAGAGAGCTAAAGTGAGTTTGCTAGCCTTAATTTGGAGTTAGTGAATCTTAACTTTGCTTCTCTCCCACTTTCTCTCATTTACAAGCCACTCATATATCCATCCCCATGCTTATTAAAGGCTTAGACTACCTCTAATAGTCTAGCTTCCATCACAAACCTCAAACCATACTCAACCGTGCAAAAGTGAGAAACATGGTGTCACAAACCAGAAAAGTGGCACGGCCTGCCCGTGCCTAAAGGCACGACCGTGCCACACCTAATCCGTGTGGTTTTCACTTGATTGCTTCATATTCTTGGTAGCTTGTAACTTGGTTCCACTCATCCTTTGAGATATACATCAAAGTACATCAAACTTCCTTTGATTTTCACTTAGAATCCCTTGATTCTAAGTTCCATTCCTCCCTCACATGTTTGATGCTTCACAACCATCATATTATGTGTCCACTTTCCTTGGTTTTCCCTTGATTGTATCTACCTTTGGATTATAAGGTTTCACTCTTAATTTGAGTATTAGCCTAGACCCTCGGCACGTACATCAATTTATTAAAGATTTCATCTCAGTTATGGCCCCCGTTACTGAGTGCATAAAGAAAGGAGTCATTGAGTGGTCTAAGGCTGCCTAGAAAGGCTTTGAGGAGATCAGACATAAACTTTACCAAGCACCAGTTTTGGTGCTACCGAACTTTGAAGATCTGTTTAAACTAGAGTGTGATGCAAGTTGAGTGTGAATATGACCTGTCCTAATCCAATTTAGAAGGCCCATTGCCTACTTCAGTGAGAAACTAAATGGCTCCAGAAGCAACTACAGCACCTATGACAAAGGGTTCTATGCTATTGTGGGGGCCTTGACTCATTGGGGTCATTATCTCAAAGCTAGGCCCTTTGTCTTGCATTCTGACCATCAGGCTCTGAAGTACGTTAATAGTTAATATAAAGTGAACCCCAAGCATGCAAAATGGGTCGAGTTCCCCCAGTCATTCAACTTTACTTCCAAGCACAAAAGTGGGAAACAGAATGTGGTCGTGGATGCCCTATCCATAAGGTAGAGTCTACTTTCTACTTAGAAACAAAGGTACTTTGATTCCATTCAATCCAAGCTATCTACAGGGAGGATCCAAATTTCAAGTCCCTAATGGAGGAGGTTCCAAAGGATGGCCCCTATACTATCCAAGAAGGCTATCTACTCAAGTATGGCAAGCTTTGCATTCCTAAACATTCATTATAGGAATTACTAATCCAAGAGGCTCATTGATGGAGACCATCGTGAGAAGCCCAAGGACCATCAAGCTCAGCCCAAGGAGGATTCACTCAAGCTTCAAGAGGTCAAGGAAGTTGCCAAACTTTGCCGGAAATTGGCGTTCATGCCCGAAGAGGTAGTGCCGCCTTCATCCAGAAATTTCCCGATTTTTGTGTGCACTTTTGGCCTACCTAACGTGGACCCACAACTTGAGGCTCCACATGGTTTTGAAGCTTAAGATGTCAGCTTTAAAATAAGCCCAAGTTTGTTTAATTTGGACATCATTTGATTTGGCAAAATATCACTCAAAGATACGTTATGTTGATCCAGTCCAGTCTGAGATAGGTGCATTGTTTGGGCCATAAATTTTAAACCGCTTATCCAAATTGAGCAAATGAGCCCATTCTGGAAACTAGACTTCCAGGGCTTTCTATCAAGCCCAAGAACACGTGATTTGGCCGAGTATTCTGGAAGTTATGCTCTGTTGAATTGAGGCAGCTGCAAGGATTAATTCTGGGAATATGAAGAGTCTTCGGTTACATGTGATTGTGTGGCTGATATTGTGCACGTTTTGGAGGCTTCTAGATGGAGATATTCAGCTGAGAAATCCTAGAATATTCCTTATAACCTCCCCCACCCCTTTTATGATGAGTCTTTTTATTTTTCCTAAGTCTTTTCAATTTTCTAGTTTTAATTACTAGGAGTTTTTAAGTCTTTTGGTTGTCTTTGTTTAGCCTATAAATAGGTGGGTTGTGTAGTTGCATTTCATCATTCAGCATTGTAAGAGATTTCCAAAGTAATACAAGCACCTTTGAGAGTGATTCTCATTTGTGTTCAAAATTCCTAGTTCTATATCTTGAATTTGGCTAATTCAAGTGGTGTTCTAGGTTCTCTTCCTTTTCCAATTGGAGTGATTCCTTGGTTAAGACAAGAGAATTAGCCCAAGGTCAAGTCATTGAGTGGCTCCGTGAAGGATTATCTCAATTACAAGATCTTGTTCTATCCCTTTTTCTTGTGTAGTGAAGTTCTTCATCCATCTCATCCATCTTTCATTTCTCTTTCCAATTTGGCTTATTTGAGTTGGAGTTTGATTTGGTTCACTTGCCCCCCCACATCTACATCAATTGGTATCAGAGCCAAGGCTTTTAAGTGACCCACATCATACCCAAACACATCCCAAAAAGCCAAAATACAAAAAAAAAAAAGAGGCACAAACCGGCAATCCGAAGTCTTGAAGACCAGAGAAGCAGCACGGTGCCCCCGTGCCACAACACACGACCGTGCCATATTCTTTTTCCAGGAATCTTCAAGTCGAGACGGAGCACGGTGCCCCCGTGCCGCCAAGCACGACCGTGCCACTCTACTTTTCTGCATTTTCTTCAGCCGAAGCATAGCACGGCCTGACCGTGCCCCCTTGCACGACCGTGCCACTTTCCCTGCTGCATATTCTTCCTTCAACGCATCTCCAACATGTCTACAAAGTCCACAAGAAGCGACCAAGCACGTGTGGAAGAGTTAGAAGCTCAAGTCACTTATCTTTGAACTCAACTTGGGCAACTTTTGGAGGAGAAAAGAAGGTGGGTTCATAGCCCCACTCCCTCTCATCCTCATGAACCGGTGGTTGAATCTGAAGAGGAAGTCCATCACTCCCATGCCAATTCAAGTGATGAGGAACCCCCAAGGAGACGAAGGCAAGGAGGAAATATTGGTGGTGTCCGAATTGACATCCCCGAATTTGAAGGCCAACTTGATCCGGACTTATTTCTCGATTGGTTGCACACCATTGAGAGGATCTTTGAATATGAGGACATCCCGGAAGATAAGAAGGTAAAGCTTGTAGCCCTTAAACTCAGAAAATATGCTTCAATCTGGTGGGCTAACCTTGGAGCGAAAAGAGCAAGAAACGGGAAAGGGAAAATCAGAACTTGGGCCAAAATGAAAGAAAAACTCAAGGCCAAGTTTCTTCCCTCTCACTATGTGCAAGACAATTATCTCAAGCTCCATCGACTCAAGCAAGGATCCAAGAGTGTGGAAGAATACACTCGGGAGTTTGAACAACTCCTACTCAAATGTGATTTGAGAGAAGACGACTCACAAACCTTGGTAAGATACTTGACCGGTCTTGATGAGTCCATTGCTCATGTAATTGAGTTGCAACCCTATTCATCCCTAGATGACTTGAGTTCTCTAGCCTACAAGGTAGAGCAACAAAAGAAATCAAAGGGAAAGAGTGTCCTTTCCAAGCCTCTCTCTCGTCCTTACCCCACACAAAAGCCTCCGTACTACCCTCCTCGTCCACAAAATCCCCCACCTCCACAAACCAAAAACACCACTCCAACCCCTCCAAAACCCTCCACACAAGAGCCCAAATCAAAGGACAAGGTTCGTTGCTTTCGGTGTCAAGGCATGGGACACTATGCATCTGAGTGTCCAAACAGGAGGATTGTTTCCCTAGCGGAGTACCAAGAAGCATGTGATGAACATGCCTATGATGAAGAAGAAGGAGAGCACTTTGAAGAAGGAAGTTTGGAAGAAGTTGAGGAAGGCCCCGATGAAGGAGAGTTGCTTGTTATCCGCCGGGCCTTGAGTGGAATTGCCACTCAAAAGGACATGGAGCAAAGAGAAGCCATTTTTCACACCAGGTGTACCGTAGGAGACAAGGTTTGTTCCCTTATCATTGATGGAGGTAGTTGTGCTAACGTTGCCTCAAAGACTATGGTGGACAAACTCAAGCTGCAAGTCTCTCCTCGTCCAAATCCCTACACCATACAATGGTTGAATCAAGGCAAAGGTTTGCAAATTACTCACCGTTGTCTTGTTTCCTTTTCAATTGGGAAAAACTATAAAGATGAGATTTGGTGTGATATAGTCCCCATGGATGCTTGCCATATATTATTGGGTAGACCATGGCTTTTTGATAGAAGTGTCATCCATGATGGCCGGATGAACACTTACTCTTTTCTCAAGGACCGTAAGAAAATCACTCTTACCCCTCTCAAAAGTCCTTCCCCCTCTAAGCCAAAAGACAATCCTCATTTGGAAGTCTTCTTTACTACTCTTCTCAAATCTGAGCACCATGAGTATGAGTCTTTTAAAGACTTGATACTTTTACAAGAAGAGTCTAAGCCATCATCTCCCTCACATCCACTACTCACCCCTCTTCTACAAGCCTATCACCATGTTTTTCCACAAGAAATTCCACATGGCCTTCCCCCTCCAAGATCTATCCAACACAAGATAGACCTCGTTCCCGGATCCGTACTTCCAAACAAGCCGGCATACCGGATGTCTCCAAGCGAAACTCAAGAAGTCCAAAGACAAGTGGATGATCTCTTGTCCAAGGGTTTAATTCGGAAAGTCTAAGCCCATGTGCCGTGCCCGCCCTCCTTGTTCCTAAGAAGGATGGTAGCATGCGTATGTGTGTTGATAGCCGGCAATAAACAAGATCACTATCAAGTACCGGTTTCCTATTCCCCGATTGGAAGATCTATTGGATGAATTACATGGAGCCGCTATCTTTTCTAAGATTGATCTTAGAAGTGGCTATTATCAGATTCGTATTTTTGAAGGTGATGAATGGAAAACCGCCTTTAAGACTAAAGGAGGTTTATATGAGTGGCTTGTAATGCCATTCGGGCTTACTAATGCCCCGAGCACTTTTATGAGACTCATGAACCAAGTTCTCAAGCCCCTCATTGGAACTTGTGTTGTCGTTTACTTTGATGATATCTTGGTCTATAGCAAGACCGAGGAGGAGCATGCCAAGCATTTGCAACAAGTTTTGGAGATTCTTTCACAAGAACAACTTTATGGCAATATGGAGAAATGCTTTTTTCTTCACTCCTCAAGTGGTATTCTTGGGTTTCATTGTTTCCGCCCAAGGCCTCCAAGTTGATGAAAGCAAGATCAAGGCTATTCAAGAGTGGCCAACTCCTACATCCGTCACTCAAGTAAGGAGTTTTCATGGCCTAGCCTCATTTTACCGGAGGTTCATTAGAAATTTCAGCACTATCATGGCTCCTATGACCGAGGTAATTAAAGGCAAAGAGTTTTCATGGAATGAGCAAGCACAACAAGCCTTTGAAGAGATCAAGAAGAAGCTCACTAGTTCTCCCGTTCTAGCCTTGCCTGACTTTACCAAAGTCTTTGAAGTAGAATGTGATGCATCCGGGGTAGGAATTGGAGCTGTCCTATCTCAAGAAAGGAGACCCATTGCCTTTTTTAGTGAGAAGCTCAACGATGCCAAGAAGAAGTACTCCACCTATGACAAGGAGTTTTATGCAATCATTAGAGCATTGGCGTCATTACTTAGTTGGAGGTGAGTTCATCCTTCATTCCGACCATGAAGCTCTCAAATACATTCAAGGACAACACAAGCTCAACCCTAGACATGCTAAATGGGTAGAGTATCTTCAGTCCTTCCACTTCACTATCCAACATAAGGCGGGTACTCTCAACAAAGGAGCTGATGCATTGTCAAGAAGGTACTTATTACTCTCCACTTTGAGTACTAAAGTACTTGGGTTTGAAGTTGTTAAAGATTTGTACCCAAAAGATGATGATTTCAAGGACATTTTTGAGAAGTGTCTTAAACACCCCCATGGGTTGTTCCACTTAGAAGATGGGTTCCTATTCAAAGGTTCACGCCTTTGTATACCTCAATGTGGATTTCGTGAACTGCTTATCCAAGAGCTGCATGGAGGAGCCCTAGCTGGCCATTTTGGTGTTGAGAAGACTAGATCAATGTTGAAGGAACACTACTATTGGCCTAAGATGTCAAGAGATGTAGAGCATTTCATCAAAAGATGTTCTACTTGTCAAATGGCTAAGAGCCATTCTTTGCCCCAAGGATTGTATTCTCCACTTCCCATTTCTCAAGCCCCTTGGGAAGATATTAGCTTGGATTTCATCACGGGTTTGCCTAGAACCCAAAGGAACAAAGACTCCATTATGGTGGTTGTGGATCGATTCTCCAAGATGGCGCATTTCATCCCTTGCCACACCACTAATGATGCTACTCAAGTGGCTAATCTTTACTTCAAGGAGATTGTGAGACTACATGGCATTCCAAAGAGCATGGTATCTGATCGGGACTCCAAGTTTCTTAGTCATTTTTGGCTAACTCTATGGCGCAAATTGGGTACTCAACTCAAGTTTAGCACTACTTGTCATCCCCAAACTGATGGCCAAACTGAAGTCACTAATAGGACTTTGGGTACCTTACTTCGAGTCCTAGTGAAGAAGCATTTGAAGAATTGGGATGAGTTGCTACCACATGCCGAGTTTGCATTCAATCGAGTGCCTAGTAAGTCGACCCAACTCTCTCCATTTCAAGTTGTGTATGGCTACAATCCCAAGAGTCCCTTGGATCTTGTTCCCATTCCAACTCCCACAAAATTTAGTTGGGAAGCTGAAAAAAGAGCCAAGGAGATCCAAGATCTTCATGCAAGAGTTAGAGATAACATTGCCAAGGCTAATGAAAGAGCCATGCAAAGCGCCAACAAGCATCGCAAGGAGGTACATTTTCAACCAGGAGATTTGGTATGGATTCACATGAGGAAGGAGCGTTTCCCTTCAAAGAGAAAATCTAAGTTGATGCCGCGTTCCGATGGTCCATTTGAAATCCTTGAGAAGTTTGGGCCCAATGCATACAAGGTTGATCTACCTGGAGATTATGGAGTTTCGGCTACCTTCAATGTCTCCGATCTTAGCCCCTATTTCGATGATGAGCCCCTTCCTAGTTTGAGGGCAAACTTTCACTTACCCGGGGGGAATGATGGAGACCATCGTGAGAAGCCCAAGGACCATCAAGCTCAGCCCAAGGAGGATTCACTCAAGCTTCAAGAGGTCAAGGAAGTTGCCAAACTTTGCCGGAAATTGGCGTTCATGCCCGAAGAGGTAGTGCCGCCTTCATCCAGAAATTTCCCGATTTTTGTGTGCACTTTTGGCCTACCTAACGTGGACCCACAACTTGAGGCTCCACATGGTTTTGAAGCTTAAGATTTCAGCTTTCAAATAAGCCCAAGTTTGTTTAATTTGGACATCATTTGATTGGGCAAAATATCACTCAAAGATACGTTATGTTGATCCAGTCCAGTCTGAGATAGGTGCATTGTTTGGGCCATAAATTTTAAACCGCTTATCCAAATTGAGCAAATGAGCCCATTCTGGAAACTAGACTTCCAGGGCTTTCTATCAAGTCCAAGAACACGTGATTTGGCCGAGTATTCTGGAAGTTATGCTCTGTTGACATTGAGGCAGCTGCAAGGATTAATTCTGGGAATATGAAGAGTTTTCGGTTACATGTGATTGTGTGGCTGACATTGTGCACGTTTTGGAGGCTTCTAGATGGAGATATTCAGCTGAGAAATCCTAGAATATTCCTTATAACCTCCCCCACCCCTTTTATGATGAGTCTTTTTATTTTTCCTAAGTCTTTTCAATTTTCTAGTTTTAATTACTAGGAGTTTTTAAGTCTTTTGGTTGTCTTTGTTTAGCCTATAAATAGGTGGGTTGTGTAGTTGCATTTCATCATTCAGCATTGTAAGAGATTTCCAAAGTAATACAAGCACCTTTGAGAGTGATTCTCATTTGTGTCTCAAAAATTCCTAGTTCTATATCTTGAATTTGGCTAATTCAAGTGGTGTTCTAGGTTCTCTATCTTTTCCAATTGGAGTGATTCCTTGGTTAAGACAAGAGAATTAGCCCAAGGTCAAGTCATTGAGTGGCTCCGTGAAGGATTATCTCAATTACAAGATCTTATTCTATCCCTTTTTCTTGTGTAGTGAAGTTCTTCATCCATCTCATCCATCTTTCATTTCTCTTTCCAATTTGGCTTATTTTGAGTTGGAGTTTGATTTGGTTCACTTGCCCCCCACATATACATCAATTGGTATCAGAGCCAAGGTTCTTAAGTGACCCACATCACACCCACATACATCCCAAAAAAGCCAAAATACAAAAAAACAAAAAGAGGCACAAACCGGCAATCCGAGTCTCGAAGACCAGAGAAGCAGCACGGTGCCCCCGTGCCACAACACACGACCGTGCCATATTCTTTTTCCAGGAATCTTCAAGTCGAGACGGAGCACAGTGCCCCCGTGCCGCCAAGCACGACCGTGCCACTCTACTTTTCTGCATTTTCTTCAGCCGAAGCATAGCACGGCCTGACCGTGCCCCCTTGCACGACCGTGCCACTTTCCCTGCTGCATATTCTTCCTTCAACGCATCTCCAACATGTCTACAAAGTCCACAAGAAGCGACCAAGCACGTGTGGAAGAGTTAGAAGCACAACTCACTTATCTTTGAACTCAACTTGGGCAACTTTTGGAGGAGAAAAGAAGGTGGGTTCATAGCCCCACTCCCTCTCATCCTCATGAACCGGTGGTTGAATCTGAAGAGGAAGTCCATCACTCCCATGCCAATTCAAGTGATGAGGAACCCCCAAGGAGACGAAGGCAAGGAGGAAATATTGGTGGTGTCCGAATTGACATCCCCGAATTTGAAGGCCAACTTGATCCGGACTTATTTCTCGATTGGTTGCACACCATTGAGAGGATCTTTGAATATGAGGACATCCCGGAAGATAAGAAGGTAAAGCTTGTAGCCCTTAAACTCAGAAAATATGCTTCAATCTGGTGGGCTAACCTTGGAGCGAAAAGAGCAAGAAACGGGAAAGGGAAAATCAGAACTTGGGCCAAAATGAAAGAAAAACTCAAGGCCAAGTTTCTTCCCTCTCACTATGTGCAAGACAATTATCTCAAGCTCCATCGACTCAAGCAAGGATCCAAGAGTGTGGAAGAATACACTCGGGAGTTTGAACAACTCCTACTCAAATGCGATTTGAAGAAGACGACTCACAAACCTTGGTAAGATACTTGACCGGTCTTGATGAGTCCATTGCTCATGTAATTGAGTTGCAACCCTATTCATCCCTAGATGACTTGAGTTCTCTAGCCTACAAGGTAGAGCAACAAAAGAAATCAAAGGGAAAGAGTGTCCTTTCCAAGCCTCTCTCTCGTCCTTACCCCACACAAAAGCCTCCGTACTACCCTCCTCGTCCACAAAATCCCCCACCTCCACAAACCAAAAACACCACTCCAACCCCTCCAAAACCCTCCACACAAGAGCCCAAATCAAAGGACAAGGTTCGTTGCTTTCGGTGTCAAGGCATGGGACACTATGCATCTGAGTGGCCAAACAGGAGGATTGTTTCCCTAGCGGAGTACCAAGAAGCATGTGATGAACATGCCTATGATGAAGAAGAAGGAGAGCACTTTGAAGAAGGAAGTTTGGAAGAAGTTGAGGAAGGGCCCGATGAAGGAGAGTTGCTTGTTATCCGCCGGGCCTTGAGTGGAATTGCCACTCAAAAGGACATGGAGCAAAGAGAAGCCATTTTTCACACCAAGTGTACCGTGGGAGACAAGGTTTGTTCCCTTATCATTGATGGAGGTAGTTGTGCTAACGTTGCCTCAAAGACTATGGTGGACAAACTCACGCTGCAAGTCTCTCCTCGTCCAAATCCCTACACCATACAATGGTTGAATCAAGGCAAAGGTTTGCAAATTACTCACCGTTGTCTTGTTTCTTTTTCAAT